>CAIGRF010278985.1:0-13106 GCA_903798235.1 Fraxinus ornus
TTGAACAAGTAAAAGTTATGTCTTGGTCCGAGTAGGGATAGCATTTCTCTTCTGCATGTTCATGGAGTTTTGAAAAACCCAAACATCTCAGAGATAGATAGAGGGGTAGGAATTGGGTGAAAATTCTTTGTGTTCTTGTTTTCAATTTCTGTGATTTTTGATTTCTGCAAATGATTTTGTTTTTACTTTGTTTAAATACGTTTTGGGAAGAACAGTAGTGATAATAGAATGTGTAAAAAGGTTTATTACATATGTTACAGGTGTTTACAAAAAAAGACTTGTTTCGAAAAGGAACTAAACAGTATATTGGAAAATAAATGAAGTTGGACAGTGAGAAATAGTTCAACTTTTTAGATAGATTGTTAAACTCTCCCTTAAAATTTTGGTTAATATGTAGGACGTCTCCATTTTTGCAGGATAGCCTACATCTAATCCAAATAGCCCCAAACAATTAGGCTCACGAGTATTCGCCCAAGCATGAAAGTGAAAATTGGTTGGATGGACACTTGTTTGAAAATTGTTTATAAGCGGTTTAAACGATAAATTGACAGAAATACATGGCGAATAAGTGGTAAAACATATAGTCTATAAATCCTATGAAATGTGTAGATAAAAAGTGAGCCGCCGATTATGTCAATTTATAATCATTAGCCCAAATTTAGATGCGTACAATAAAAGATAAATCATAAAATGTGGTTCCTTTAGTAAATTGCTTTACAACTCATAGCATAGAAAATGAGTGACACAAATACAATCCCCCCTTTTGATGAATCTTTAACACCCAAAAAGTCTGCAACATTTTCTTGCTTTTCCACTTTAAATGGAATAAGAACCCTCCTACAGTGTTTTGATTCTTTTCGTCCTTAGTTAAGTATAGAAAGTGGTAGTTTTTCTTGTACATTTGGATCTTCATTGGCTTCTTTTTGTTGAAATTGTCAAATTTTATGACCCCAGGTGACCTCTAATGATAGTTGTTTGGAAAATAACGGAATTATTAGACTGAAAAGGTTGGATAAACAAGTAAATTGTATTGAGACAGATTTATTCTTTCTTGATTTCCATGTGGATTTTTTAAAATTTCCCTTTTCCAAAGTGGAAGTGTAAAATCATCAAGGCGTGTTGAGTACCCTCAATACGATGGACAAATAAAATGTTAAACCGACATCTAAAAGATCTCTCTTCTTTAGCGTCAAGCAATCCTATCAACATGTGCATCTCGAAAGGGTACATATCATGTGTCCGTGATTAAGGCACGTACGTTACGAGATATTAATTGACTTGTTCTAATTCAGTGTACAAACCCCGTCAACACGATAACAAAAATAACTCGTGAATTTAATGTGTATCTAATTCCAAAAAGCTTGATTTAACGTTCAAAAATTCGTAACTTAGAAAACTTGAAATCTTCCCTCTTTCCACTCTCCTGTTCCAAATGATGCTTAGGGAGGGATCACTTTTAGCCACCATAAATAATATTCCCTTGTTCCCATATTGCACCATAGTTTGAGCACCAATGCATCGCCAGCTGAAATCCTCTGCCTCAATGGGCAAGAACAAGAATTCCCAGACAGGATTTCCAACTTCACCGCAGCCTGAAATTGTAGAAGAAATAACTCATAACACTCACTCAAAACACCCCTTGACAAAAGTCGATTTGCCTGACCTCTTTACATGCACCGGCTGCAAGGAGTATGGATCTGGCAAGAGATTTGCATGCCAGCAATGTGATTTTCAGCTCCACGATTTCTGCGCATCATTGCCTCCACTGTTACAAAACCATCCCCTCCACGGCCAACACCAGCTCGTGTTCCATGCTAAACCAAAACAAGGTACGACCCGCCCCTGATTTACTTCCATGTATCTTTTCTATACAAGTGCTATGATTATCTTGACAATAACATGGAGTTTTAACTGTCAGCAAACGCTGGAATTTCACGGCCAAAGTGTGATATCTGTAACAAATCAACCAAAGGGTTTACTTTCAGATGCAGGGCATGCAGCTTCCAGATGCATCCGTGCTGCGCAAAGCTTTCGACTGAAATGAACTTTTCTGTGCATCCACACACATTGAAACTGTTACCACCAGTGAATACATCCTCATCAGGTACAGATACTGGGATTCTTTGCGGTGAGTGCAAGAAGGAGAGGTCAGGTCGAATGTATCGTTGCAAGGTTTGCGATTACCATCTCCATGCAGTTTGTGCAAAGGATTTGATTAATGGACTCCACGACAACGGTATCCCTCACCCGGAAAAGCCAAACACGGTCGGAAATACCGTCTGGATTGCTTCTCAAGTGGTTATTAAATTCGTAGGAGCGCTTATTGAGGGAGCTGGAAATGGCGTGGGTGAATACCTTGTGGACAATATCACAAGAGGGAGGCGCAGCAGAAGATTAAGAACGGAGAATAATTGATTGAAGCCGTCTATGGTCAATTCGGCATTACTAAGCATGTTTTAAGATATTATTTGGTACAACTGTAAAATTTCAATTTCTCTTTTTCTCAAGTGCATTCAACTTGTCAAATATGCAAGTGTGTAACTTTATAATCGAAATACTATGATCAGCGTGCTGATAGATTAAATATACAAGGATTACTCAGGGTATGCATGAACTTTAAATATTTTCTGTGAAGAAGTATACAACAAAATTGAAGAGTGATCTCTGTTTATATACACATGACAAATTGTTATTTGACAATTTCAAAAAATAAACAACTTTCCCTTCAATAATTTTTTGGATAAAGTTGAATGTATAGCTTGGTTCACAAATTTTTTCACAGCCCCACATGGGGGTGGGGCCCACAGTGAGGGGGCTGTGAAAAAAATTGTAAACCAAGACTGTAACTCTAACATGATTCTAAACTTTTTAAAGTAAAACAAATGTCAAACATCATGTACACTTCGAAATGTACAGATGACATTTTCCTTGTTGCAATTGCTCAGAATGCCTCCGAGGGTCTACCTTGTTCAAAATCTCTTTTACTAAATGGAATCAAAGAATTAGCAGATATGTTCCGTCCTACATGGGAATGAATTTAGGATTATGAACTTACGGGTTTAGTTGCAATTTACACGTATCAATAAATTAAAGAAAAACTTGGTTAGAATGGACAACCCGATATCTTTTATTGCGGATATGATGTGAAAAATAGATCTCTATTCAGCTATAAAACACTGCAATTTCTATTTACCTACTGATTCTTTACAGTAATAAAATCACCTCACATTGAGTACAACGTCCATAGTAAAGGTCAAGTTCTTCAATCAAAAACTAAAGTGTAAAAACCATTTCCTCCTGAATAGTGCCACTGAAATGTGTCATAACAAACGTTAACTTGCATAATTCCAAGTCCCAAAATCCATGTCGTATTATATATTATGCTTAATTAGGCCGAGTATGAGAAGCAGCTTTGCATCCAGATAGATCCCGAGCTATTTGTCAAGCGTCAAAGTAGGCTAAGCTCTTAATAATTCTGAATTGTGGTATGAACCCATACCACCTTCACTGATTACTCTTCATTTTCAAAGGAAATAACTGTATGAAGTGGTACACCCGCTGCAAATATATCTCCTCGTCTCTGGTTTGATCGTCCTTCCAATGTGGTTACTTTTTCTGTTCCCATCCCTAAAATGAACCATAACCCAAATTCTCCCACTTGAATGGGGCAACTGAACCAATATCTGGTGCCCCTCTAAAGAACAGACAGACACAAACGCATACAGCAGCAATGGCAAGCATTGAATGAATGTATGGACGTTGAAGCAATCCTTGTGAACCTGGAGACTTTCTGCTGTATCTACCTGCTGCAGCTGCACACCTGGAACAAGATTTAAGTCCTTGGTTGATATGGAGGGTATTCTTGTGACCATGATCAACTTCCACGCCGAGTTGCTCAATCTCATTTCCAATTGATACAGAAACTTGGTCATTCTTTTTATCTGCAAGCTTCTGAGCAACAAGCGTGTTATAGGAGTGGTTGTTCCTCATCAAGGCATATGCAAAGGGAGACAGCCCATTTGCATCAAGAACAGATTTCCAGCAATGCAACCCAATCTACAGATACAACACGAAAATGTGAGGATCCAAACTTGCAAAGTAGATGAAAACAAGTGAATGCCCACCCCTATACCAGAGGCCTAAAAAAAATTTAAACTGCAGTATTACGTTTTAAAGCATTTTCAGTTAGCTTCAAACCGTCGTGAAAATGGGATTATGCAAGTGAAATATTAATAACATTCTTATTCTTAAAACAGCAGGATTTTTAAACCTCAGATTGAAGTCAAATTGGAGTTTTAAGTGGAAAATAGAAGTACCTCCTGTGGGTCGCTTGTCAGAACATCAACCATGTCATCTGAACCCAATGTAGAAGCAGCCAAATGTAAAGGTGTGATACCACCAGGTCCAGCCAAATTGGGTACAAAGATATACTCCATGGAGGAATCAGTAGAGTGACTAATGGAGTAATGAATAAGCAAATCAACCATTCTCCTACACTTCCTATTGACTGCCCTGTTTAACAGGTGTATTTCTGATAGCATCTCCAGAGACTCCTTTGCTAACCCTTCACGGCCCAAGTTTATTTCTAGCAGAATGTCCAGGAGTGTTTTGGTCAAAGCACAAAAGTCGTGTTCGACAGAAAATGTAAGAAGAAATCTGAACTGACTAAGCCTATAATCCGGGCTCTCAAACAAGGAAGTGTTGTGTTTTCTCTGGAAAAGCCAGCCAAGTTCATCCAAAAAACGGAGGACTTCTTCCCTCATCCTGGGCCTACATGGATTCTGAATGTGATCAGATGAAATGCCAGCATGCAATTCAGCGCCTTCATTGATTACAGACTCGAGAAGTCTCAATTCTTGACAGATGGTATTATCTGCTATGATTACCGGAAAACTGGTACCTCTTAAACCATTTTCAACCTGCTCCCACATATACATGTCAATAATTTGAAATTTATACTAGATTATAAAAGAGATTATTCTCTAAGAAAATGCTACCTCAATGAAACAGCGGCCGAGCACACTAGATGATGCTCCACGAATTTTAAAGCTATCCAAGATTATCTGATCATATACAGTTTCTTGACATGCCAATGCTGGAAATTCTTTCATATTGTACCCAGTTGTATGCGTACAATATATCCTGGATGATAATTAAAGAAAAAATCTTGAGGAAAGAACATCCCAATATATGAAGGGGTTTAAGTGAACAAAATATCAGACACATACTTGGTGCCTGGAATAGTCAAATTTTTCCCCTTCAACAGAAGAGAGGTCTCTTGCCCACCAACAACTGCCACAGGTGAGACTAAGATCAATTCTGGGGTATTCCAGGCTTTCCAGGACTTGCGAAGATGAATCTTTCCTAAAGATTGATTTGACGCAAGGAACAGAAGTTAAACAGGAAATTTCATCAAGATTTTGATGTCTAAGGAGTGTGCGTGCATGTGTGCAAGTGTGAGCCCGTATAGACACACATAAGAAACTAGTAAAAAAGATAACGAAGAATACCATCTTTATAGGAAGCCATTTGTTTATCTGTGTGAACCAAAAATCTTCCATTTCTCCAGAAATCAGTGTTACTATCATTGACCAAAGACTTTACATAATCAAGGAGGTTTTCTTCGAGCTGCAAAAACACACAGGTCCAAAAGATGGTCAATTGAAAGCTATGTAGGTAAAGCTAAAATATTTTACACAGCAGCACTCACTCGATCCCAGGCAAAGGAGGACATCGATAAATACACAGATAGAACTATGCAACCAGGCCTAATATAGCTTTCCATTTCTGATGGACTGTTAGCAAGCCAATTGCATATCTGAAAAGAGAGGGAAAGTGCACCATGAGGTATTCAGTAAGAATAAGGAGAACAATCTAAAAGTCAAGCATCAATATCTCACCTGCGCTCTCAACGACCCAGGCAAATGACTGGGATCCTTGTCAAATAGTTTAAAAACAATTCGGCCATTACGATCCTACACATAAAAATATATCCAATGAAATGTATCCAAGGTAAACACAACTAAGATATGGTATATGATAAAGGTGCTCAAAAGATAAACAAGGGAGTGGTTATCAAGTACCTGAGTACCAGAATTCAAAATCGATGGTGAATGATCAGACCCCGAAGAAGATGTATACCCTGCTTGGTGAGGAAAACTCTGAATAGAGCCATTTTCGGCAGCTCTAGTTGAGGCTCCAAAAAGTTGAAGAGAAGTACTGCACTCGTTGATTGTAGTTGCTTTCGCATACACAGTATTCACTTCACTAGTAGACACACTGTCAGGCTTCATAGGTTCTCTTGAAGTATGCATTGGGAACAGGTTATGTACAATGGGCGGTGAAGATGAAGGAGACCTCTCTTGTGAAGGATTGCTACTGTCAGATGAGAAATAGTTTCTACCAGATGGTAATTTTCTTAAGCTATCATCTTCAGGTGAAGAATTAAAGAGTTGTAACAGCAAATTTGGACATGTCTCTTGAACATAGCAATCTGAATCTGCCACAGGAGAGTGATAACTTGTATTACTTCTCTCTCCTCCAACTGAGGGAAACTCCAAAGCAGGTCTTTTTTGCAAATAGAGAGATGTAGCTTGTTCAACAAAGGCTGACTTACTTTTCTCAGAATCACTTCCATCGCTGCTTGGTTGAGATTGAATTTCAATTACATCAGAAGAGGGTGCTGCTGCTGGATTTTCTGAAAGAACAGCCAACAAGTCCATCGTTGATGGCATAGAAACATTCCCATTCAATCGATTCATATTTCCAGAGGATACAAGGTTCGGAGCCCTTCCGTCCAAACCTCCCAAAACAGGCAATTTGGCTGCTAAGTTTGAAGGCAAGGGCAAAGAGTTTATTTTGCTAAGCAATTGTATGAGCTGATCTTTATCAGGTACGCATGAGATTTTGCTGCTCCTGTCCTCAGTATTTCCTAGAATCATAAGCAAACATATTTATCAAAATGTCAGATGTGTCCCAAGACACAAGAGAATGAAGGGCATGTATGCTTATGTGCATGTGATGGCACGAGTTCTCATGCACGTGCCGCTACTCGTATATCACAAATCCACAAAAATTTATTTTTTCCCAACAGAAAAAATTTATAGAGCAAGAATTAGAAATGACCACCACCTCCCACCCAAAAAAATTTGTAATTGCATTAGGGTGCCACAGCCAGAGCACCAATGTGCCAAATCAATATGTTTAGCTAGTTATACCTTGTGCACGAGCTAGAACTGCTAACAAATTGACAATATCCAGATCACAGTTTCCACTCTTGTCACGGTTTTCAGGAACTAACGACCGTGAAGTAGCATCATCTGGTTGAGTTTTTCTCCTCCTCCTGTTATGCCCAGCGAGTCTACGCCTACAGCTTCTCTTTCCCTCGTCAAATTCCGAAAGGGGGTGGAACCTGACAAAGAAAAAAGAAATGTTGATAAAACGCTGCCTTATCGTGCACATCCGCGAAAGCAATAACATGCCAAACAAATTTGACATACTAATAGCAGCTTAAAAATAATCCTTCTCCTAAAATAAATTAGGCCAACTTAGAGTATGGGAATCAAACACAACAATCACACAGGATGAAATCAGGTATTAACTAAGCAGAGCTGAAAGCCAAAAATACCAACCTGCTGCACTGCTGGCAGAATCTTTGCATCTGTTTCCCAACTAAGGCTTTGCTGGCTTTGCTATGAACCTCACACACCTTATGCCGGCGGTGATAATCCTTGGCTGTAGATAGATCTTCCTTACAATTATCCACTTGACACATAGGATAGCTAGAACCAGAAGGCGATCCAGATCTGACTCTTTTATTAGGCCTTGACACCGGTTGTGGCTCCTCTACCGAAGTCAAAACACCATTCATTCCATCTCCATCTCCGTCAGCTCCAAGCTTCAATCTAAGATTTTCATTATCATTTCCATCTTCCACGGGATTCTTAGGATCTGCTGTGTTATGTTGTACACCTTTATGAGTTGACACCTTCAACTGAGCCAGAGTAGCACTTCCACTCTGGACTATATCAGATTGCGAAGGTCTAGCAACAAACCTGGCACTATCCCAATCCCAAGACATCGGATTCCAGTTATCCAAAGGCATCTGATGCGGAAAACTCGCCGGCTGAAAAGGCAGATTACGTTTCTTGGCCATCGGATGCCCATCGCAAAATCTTCCAGCGAGTGATTGGTGGATGAACATTGGTGAAGCTACTTGTGCACCTACCTCTTCCATCTCTCCAAAACACAAGCTTCAATAACCCCAACAAAGGAAAAAATAAAAACACAAATCCGCACTATGGGAAAACGAGAAAAACTTAGAAACTAACCTAGTCTAAGAGCCAAAACTCAGAAGCAAATAAAAATTGTCAGCGCAAAAGTTCCAGATTTGTAAAGAAATCCTTAATACAAAGAGTTCTCTTCAAAGATAATTTATCAACAGAAAATCAACAACACGAGGTTCTTCAATTATTTTTTCCTCAACCCTTTTGACAAATTTTTGCCGGAATTAAGCATAAAGTTCAGTTTATGTGCATAATCAGAGCAGTAATCAACAAGTGGAATAACAAAGATTAATTCAAACATACAGATAAACTAATTTAAAAAAAAAAATGGGTACCTTATGGATTACATAATTTCATCTTCAAAAACCCAGCTTTGATGCCTTATCTGACAAATATTCGTAGAAATCTACCTCTTCAACAGAATTGACCGATTTCAACAGCTTAGTAGTAATTCCGGCGAGTTTTCAAGAATAACCCATAAATAGATTAAATTAAAAATCTGAAAACGCGTACAGCTTACACTAACAAGAGATCTGTGCAAAAACAGTGAAATTCGGCAATGAAATTGAAGACCCAAAAAGTCTCTTCTCTATCCTTCTCTCTCTCTCTCTAATTTCTGCAACTATCTTTCACCTTTTCCTTCCTGTCCTTTCTTTCAACAAACTTTTTCTTTGTTTCACAATTCTTTTCTTTATTTTTTTAATTTTTCTTTTCTTTTTTCTTTTTTCTTTTTTTTCTTTTTTTTTTTATTAGAACAGCTTGTTGGCACAAACAGTAAATTCAATGAACGTTCAAGGACGCATGTATCAGCCGCCAAGCGGACCAACGACCTATCCTGGATTGAGTCAAATTACTGTATTAATAACTAAGGTAAATTTGCAAATTTCAATTATTCTTTTTTTTTTTAAAAAAAAAAACTATATTTTGTTCATGCAAATTGTTAAAAAAAAATCAAAAATGCTTTTTTTATTTGAGAATTGATTAGGTCGCTTTGTTGCAGTACTAGCATCGGAAAGTATAATCTTCGTAATTGAAACACGTATTAAATATTTCCATTTATAAAAATGAAAATGATATAAATAGTAAGAGATTCGTAGAAAACAAAATGCCCGCATATTCTTGAAAGATGAGGATAATTCAATAGCTGACTTTCATTTATATTGCAATCACCTTTCATTCATCTTATAATAGAATACAATCAAGCCTAGATATCCCACAAGAATTATCCTCTTTTTATTATTATTATTTTATTTATTTATTACTTTTCTCTCTGTTTTTTTTTCCCCTATCGATAGTCCCATGATTTTATGCTTTTCCTATAAAGCAAACCATGTCTCAGAGATAAGGAATCAAACCTCTTCAAACCATTATCGAGCTTTAAATTAGCTCGTATTATTTCTGAAGGGAACAAAGAATTTAACTGATTTTCAGAAATTGATATCGGATATCTCTAGGAGGGTGTTTGGTGTAGATAAAATCAGATTTTAAGTGAATTGTGATAGAAATTTTTGAAAAATGTGGTTGAAAAGATGTGAGACTCATGAAAGATGTCGTTGATATTGATTATTTGATTTTAACTTAAATTAAAATTTGGTCCAAACAAGCCCCTAATTTAAATTTATGTAGTAATTTCGGAACATAACAAATAAAAAAAAAAAAAAAAAGTGCGGCAAACTAATTTTTGGAAAGGAAATATAAATATACCATAAGTTGACAAAATAAGTGTGCATGTGTGTAGCTTCAATTATGACAAGCATTCAAGTATATTTTGCTTAAACTTAATTAATTTTTTTCAAATAAAAAAGCAACTTAAGATTTCTAATTATTGCTTAAAACCCATTTTCTCGTGGAGTTCGAGTAAAAGGTTGAAGATTTTTAACACAACATAAGAAGAAATCGTTTATTATAATAAAATAAGTAGTTAATACTAGGAAAAGTTGTTTTTCTTAGGGTAAAATAATAAACTAATAATACAAGGTTAAATACTTGTGTAAAATGCATAAATACCCCTTTCAGGTTTCATTTCATAATTATAATTTTAATTGGTCTTCATTTTTTTTTAAATTCATTTAGTTTCAAACTTATTTTCAACCACATATTTCATCAAATTTTATCAAAATTTACTAAAAATCTTATTTTTATCAAATCAAACAGAGGCTAAGTCTCAATTTGGTACACATTATCTATAATCAAATTCATTTTCAAATACTTATTTTCTCGATATAATAATTTTGCAGTTGAATCCGTAACTTTTTCTTACTTTTTATCATACATTCTTTGAAAATCATTTTTCACAAATCTATTTTCAAAAATCTACGGCACCCTAAATTACTGTCAAATCTCTAGAATGAAAAAATATATACATATATAAAAAGAGACGTCAGTTTTAAAAGTTTCTATGTCTTATTATAATTCTAACATCACAATCTTCTCTTAGCATAACATGAGTTAAAAACTTTTTTTTTTTTTTGTATCATCTAAAATCATTGAGTTTTGGACAACGAAGATTCATAAGAACTTCATATTGTCTGTTGAATAAATCTTTAGGATTACCAATGAAATGTTTGATAATAGTGAAAATAAGAGTGGTGAAACTATCATCTTCACTAGTTTCATTATGTTTAGCTTCTTCTATTTCCTTTTTGTCTTGGTCATCAAGGTAATTATGCTACCATTGTTTGAGTTGACCAGTAAATCCCATAACCACATTTGTGGTTGCAGAATTAGGAGAGAGATTTTGAGATGAATAGGTTTTGTAGCACATAGACATCATTTCAAGTAGATTAACAATTTGATATTCTGTTAATCAATCTATGTTCCACTCAACCGCAGATTTGCCATAAAAAACTCTTTGATTTTTTATTTTTTCTTCAAAAAGCAAATCAGGAGCAGAGTCTTGATGATAATAAGGAGGGACATTTGAATATGAACCTCTTGTTTTATTAATATGAGAATTTTTATTTTCGTTGTCAATAAATTGAGATTCAATTTCATCAATAGTATTGATATTTTTTGAAGATGATAAATTGGATAATTGAGTAGCAAGTTCTTTTAAAACTTTTGTCTCATTATTTAATTTTCCTAATTGAAAAGTAGAATTTGAAGAAAATGGTTTAAATAAAGTATTGACATGAGTTTTTCCTTTATCTATAGATTTTTCAAAATCAGATTTTGTTGTTTCAGTTTCAGAATTTAATTCAATTCTGGTTAACTGAGAACACATAGATTGAAGAACAATATTTGTATAATTGTTCGGAGATTGATCTTGAGCTACTACTTCAGAATCATCTAATCTTTCACTAGATATCTTTTTGAGAGGAGATGCAAGAATTTCAGTATTTCTTTGTAAAACAACGATTTCTTGCATAGGAAGATGAGTAGCTTGAAAAGAATCACTCGTAAGTAGGGGTGGACATGGGTTGGGTTGGGTCAATTTTTGCCACAATCCAAATCCAACCCAACATGATCGGTTTGATCATAATTTAATCCAACACAACCCGTGTAAATGTTGAAACTCAACACAATCCAACACAATCAAGTATCGATCGGGTTGGGTTGGGTTAAGTTGGGTTAATCAGTTTGGAACAACTTATCAATAAAGATTAAAGTAGGCGGGTTGAGTTGGACGGATTTATAATTGACTTATGACTTATATAATATTAGGTCTTTATAGTTGCAATGACCGAAAAATCTGAGTTATTTTGGTACTTAATGCCCAGAAATATTACATGGACAGATTGATATTAAATTATATGAAGCCAAGAAATATTTTTGGCAATTAAAATATTTTTGTGTTAAATATGTATTTGTTTATATTATTTTTCATAAAATGCAACATTATAACACTATGTAAAGTTCATAAATATAGTCGGGTTAGGTTGGGCGGGTTTATTCGATTTTCATGAATTAACACATAACCCGACCCGACCAGCATACATAACCAACTCACCCAATCCGTGTAAAAACAACAAAAAAATCGACTCAACCCAGTCAGGTTGGTTTGGTTTGGTCGGATTTTGTCCACCCCTACCCGTAGGTGTTTTCCAAATCTTTTTGAAGAATTTTTGTATCTTGAATAATTTTTACTTTAGTGGGTTTTTTATTATAAAATTTAAAATATGTCCACTCATAAAAACTTAAATTTTCTGGAAACGTTTCAAGTTCTTCCCAGTAAGATTCAATTTTTGTTTGAGAAAAACTTTTTTGAAATATTTTTCTAGAACTTTTGACTTCAAGGATTTTGTCAGTAATGAATTAATTTCTCCTCTTGATGATAGATGAAATAACATTACATTGCTGATCAACCATTTTCTGAAGAAAGTGTTATATCAAATAAAGTAGAAGAACCATCTTTATCCGTTTGATAATGAGTTTTTGGAATATTTGTATTAAAATCAACTTCCTTTAAATAGGATGTTGAAAATCTAGCAGATTAAAAAGAATTAATATTAGTTTGAGCCAAATTATTTTGGAAGAATGAATTCTAAAATAGTAGATTAATGGATAGTGTGTGGTTGAAAAATAAAGAAAAATTATTGATGTGATGAAAAATATTATTTTATTGAAGAATGTGTTGTTGAAAATGAGTAGAAGAATTAGAATGAAAAAATAATGTGTACCAAACGGGCGCAAATCTATAATCAGATCTAGATGAATGAGACATTTGAAGAGTATTTGAAGACGAAGGTTTATCAAAGATAACTTTGACATTATCATCAAGAAATTAAATTATTTGATCTGAATTTCTTCTTGCGGGGGTAGGAGCTAGGTTTTGTGCATTTTCAAAATCTCGTTCTAATCCTCTTGCTTGAAGATTCCAAG
>CAIGRF010278988.1:9538-21275 GCA_903798235.1 Fraxinus ornus
CCGCCACCTCCACCACATATTGTTCCCCCTCCACCTCACCCCATTTCTCCACCCCATCCGGTCTCTCCACCACCACCACCACCATATATTGTTCCATCTCCACCCCATCTCTTCTCTCCACCACCACCCACTCCAGGACACCATACTGTCATCATCTTCATTTTTGTCTCACTTGGTGGATTATTCTTCCTTGCATTTCTCTCAGTTTCCCTTTTCCGCTTCCTTAAAAAGAGAGAGAAGAGAATCATTCAGGAAACAGATAGAGTGAAAATTGACGAACATGTAAGAGTCCATAAAGATATTGTTCCTTGTCCACATGGAACAAAAACTGTTATCCTTACCATTGACGAGGATGTGAACATCGAAGAAGAAATCGAGAAGACCGAGGTAGTCGGGAAACGTTAATAAATGAAATCCACTGAAAACCATCCTCAAGCTCTGGACATGATAGCAACCACATCTGATCGCACTCATAATCATCAGTAACAGACACTTATTTGAATCATGAACATCCATTGGAAAAACAGTAGCAATGTATTTTCATTGGAAAATGTTACAGTGAAAGAAGGGCAATGGGTGGTGGGTTGAGCAAGACAAGGAGGAAACAGACATGTTGGAGTTTGGTTGAGAATTGGGATTGCCGGATTGGAGTGGTCTTGGTCTTGGGATTGGATGGGCATTTTTAATTTTATTTAGATAATGAGGAGTAATATTGGGGTGATGAGTACACCACAATATTTTTTTTATTTTTAGTTTTTATTAGGTTATGAGTATAATTGTAATTTTATTGTGGGTGTATTTATTGAAAATATATTTTAATTGTGATGTAGTTATAATGTGGTGTGCTTAATAAATTTTGCAGTGACAATATAATTTCCCATATTTTTTTCTTTTAAAATTTTGGTCAAAGGCTATTTAAACAAAAACATCTTTAATACTATTCCAACTCATTCCAAATGCTCTGCATCTACTAGAATCAAGAAATATGTAGTGTAAAAGCAAATACTTTTCGATTTGAACTTTCCCAATTCTCGTTTTTGTCCTGATATTCTTTCTTAACTTGGTTGATCACTCACCGCACCATAACAGAAAGTAATCTCTTCTCTTTGTCAAAGAAGAAGAAAGTTAGGCACCACCGCTAAATTTCCCACTGACCACGACTTTGTTCAACCTCCCCCACCAAATGATTCTTCTGAATATCGCACATATTAAATAAAAATACCCACAGAAGGGGATTTACGCTGGGATAATTGAGCTTTTGGTGGTGGAGTTGTAATTGGGAGTGAAAGAGAAATCGATAAAATTATATGGAAGAGGTTTGTGATGTTGAGAGCAGAGTATACGTGGCTGTGGGCAAGAATGTTAAAGAGGGAAAATCATTGTTGTCGTGGGCAGTGAAGAGGTTTAAGGGCAGGAGTGTGTGTCTTCTGCATGTTCATCAGCCCACGCATCTAGTTTCACTCTGTAAGCCCATTAGTGATTCAGTTCAAGACAGATATGTATGTGTATACCAGTTGGTTTGAGCTCTGGATGTTTTTCTTAATTCATTACTGTTGTTGGAAATTAATGTATCATTAGTTTCTGTTTCTTTCTTCCCCTAAAATTGATAACGGATATGAGGGCTGGCTTCCTGAGTCTTCGTGGGTATCTGCAATGACTTCAATTGCCTCCCATGTAACAGAGTTAAGGCCGTCTCCACATATGTAGGTGTTAGGATCGTGGATATCTGTGTAATGCCTTCACTTGCCTCCCATGTCACAGTGTTAAGGCCGGCTACTTTGTATTAATTTATTTTCATTTATGGGAATCCTAACCTCCTCTATCTGTGTCTTGGTGGAGCCTAAAGAACACACTGGGCTGTGATGGTGCTTTATTAAAAAAAAATGTTAGGTTCGGCTCATCCCTGTAATACAAAAAGAAAGCACAGACCTAAGCTCAAATGACAAATGTTAATGAATACTATGTTCTCAATGACCTTGCGTGGGCTTACAAATGCTTAGGAACCCTCCTCTTTACGAGAACATTGTAAGAGTGAGTTATACTAGTTATAAATATTGATGTGCACCCTTCTTGACGACCCTTGTTGTGGATACAGCAAACCAAGAGCGCGACTTCTTGAAGTCATCTAACTTGGAATATAGGCCATATAGACGTCCATTTTGAAAGGATGGATGGACTGTAAAAACCTTAATTCTGTTCCCCCTTTTCAAGCTAAAGCTTGAATTATAAGCTTATAACCACCTGGTCATTCTCCTTTTACGAAGCGGTTTTAAAGGTGAGTTCCACCCAATGTGGTTGTCACGGCATCTTGCTTTCAGATGGTTCTTTTCCTCTCTAATTGTTTCTAGGCATTCTTGTTTAATGTGTAATGGGTATTTTTTTTATTCTTTTGTGGGATAAACTAACTAGAAATAATCGTGAGAGATTGATTTCTTTCTTCACGTATATGAATGGCTGGTTAAACATTGTACTCCATTTCTTTCATTGATTTATGCTGTTCTTTGAATCTGTTTAAATTTATTGAGATATTAGGATTCACTTCAGCATCTACATGCAAGATTTACTCTAGATGTAGATGTTGTGCCTTATAGATATGTAATTTGGGCCATCATTCACGATGATATGAACGGTTAGATAATGTTGATTTTTGTGATATTGGTGAGCTTGCTGAAACTCTTGTGCTACCTGACTCATGCATTCCAGGAGGCCACCATGATGGCAATATGCTATGCAAGGATGGAATGGTGCTCGGAGTATAGTTCTACTCTTTGACATCCCTCCCCTTTCGGTTATTTTGTTATGCTGTGTGATGTAACAGGTCAAAGTGGACCAATATCTTTTTCATAGAGAGGCTTACTAAGTAATTATATTTCCCTTTCCCATGTGATCTCTTGAAGTGCTAACCTGGAGTAGATTTGGAATGGTTTCGCATTAGTGATCATTGATGTTCTATTGTGACTAACATTCTATAAAGAATTAGATAACTTTTCATGGGAAGTATATTTAGAGAGCTTGCTCGTTTGTCTTTCCCTCTGGTTGCATTGAAACAAATGTTTATCCTGCATTTCATTGTCTGTCTCTTTTTTTCTTATTTTGGTATGTACCTATTTTATTCCATTTTGCTTTATTACACAGGGATCATAATTGTTTGTTTCAGTTTTGAGTTAACTTAACCTTTTACTTCCTCATATGTTTCCAGTGGACTGTAAGCTTTCATCGAGCAAATTTAAACGACATGCTATTAAGGCATTCCAGGAACTTGAACTGCAAAAGATGCACAAACTTCTGAATGAGTACCTTCTCTTTCTTTCCCAGATGGGGGTACTATTTTCTTTCTGCATCCTCTTGCACTCAGTGACAGTTGAATTGCACTAAGAAATATATAAATGAATGAGATATTGATAGCTATTATTTTGTGACTCACTTTAAATGGTCAAACTTTTTCCATGACTCAAATATTATGCAAAGTCATGAACCCTAAAAATGATTTTTCAAAATTGTTCTAAAGTAGTTTACCACAGTTGTTTTAAAAGATTGATTACCATATACTTCTGCAGGTGCACGCTGATAACTCGTGGATTGAAATGAGCAATATTGGGAAAGGGATAGTGCAGCTTATTGTTCAACATGGAATAAAATGGCTCATCATGGGAGCTGGGGCAGAAACACAGAGTACCAAGCAACGGTTCTTTTCTGTCACTGTGATGCATTGATAGATGACTATGTTATACCCAGATTTTGGACATAGCTGTCCTGTTGTATCAAGTTGGAAACTCTGAATGACTTGATGTGTTTTAATCACTCCTATTTCCATGCATGTTTTCAGACGGACAAATTGTCAAATGATAGGATAAGAACTCTATTAAACTGGCTAAAGCAATTTGAATAATAAAGAATCGATTAATATCTGCAAATTGATACTGGAACTATATGCTTTCATTACCTACTCCCCTTATTGTCATTCTCTGAGAATGGAGAGTTGCTTTATATGACAAAATAAATGATAGTTACTACAAAATAAATCAGAATGGAATTTCGAAGTTGGTCAATTTGAGTTAAAAAAGTTGAAGATTTTGTTAATAGCAATTATACTTGTGCTGCATCTTTTCCCACACCTGAGTTAACCAATATATCCCATGTCTTGAAGATTACTTGGTGGACCAGCTTGACAATTACATAAAGCTATTTGTATGAGGCTGATTTATCTGTCTGAAGTTCTTCTTTGTGCTTATTCCAGTTAATTGATGACTTTATTTACTGATATGAACTCATCTAGAATGCAGCAAATTGTCAGAGATCAAGTCCAATAAAGCTATTCTTGTGTGCGAACAAGCTCCTGTATCCTGCAATATTTGGTTTATTTGCAAGGGGTGCCTTGTATATGCAAGGTGTGTTAACATGATATCTTGGGTACAATCTATTTTTCGGATACAAATAGGAATTAAGAAGCCTTCGAATGGATTGAAAGGCAAAGGACTCTTTTTGGTATTGGAGAGAAGATAAGTCCAAATTTTTACTTCACTTTTTTCCTAGGATGCATTTCTGTACTGTCTTGTTATATTGAAGCCCAACTTGTCGACACTTAACAATGCCCTGTGGTTGACCATTGAACTCACATAGATACTCTTAGCATTTTGATTATTATGTTCCAATCTACGGTCTTTGAACGAGTGACTAGTCTTTTTTCTGCAACGAGGGTATGGTGGGTACTTCAAACGCGTACTGAGCTGGAAATGAATCCACAACTGCAATCCAATCTGAACTAGTTTGTGTTCTTTCTTGAAGTGAGGTTCAGTTGGAAAATCAAAAAAGCCTTCACTAATGCATTTTTGTAAAGCCCAAAAGTGTTATAGAAAGTTTCTTAGATTCAGCTGATGTGTTTATGACAGGTTAAGTTATAATTGTTGATTAAAGACACATCATGGTTTACTAACACACTCCATTTTCCATTTTCCTGGCTAGGACTGTGGACTTCGTTTCTTGTTTAGCAACTACGTTGGCGTTGCCTTCTCCAATAAATAATGGAGAAACAATATTAGTACATGATTGCGCAGAGAACACAGAAGACGATGCTGGCAGTGTTCAGTCTTTCAAGCATTCAACTAGGTCAATGGAAGAGGTGGTTGGCACTTCATATTCAACCATTCCAATGATAGGTTGGATAAGAGGAGATGATTCACCTTTATTCTCACAAGCCAGCTCTCCTGAACATTTCCTATGCTCATCATCTATTCCTTTGCTGGTATGCTTGATGTTTATTTATGGAGAATCGTTTAGACCACCTGGGAAGAATTCTCTCCAGTCTTGAAATTCGGCATCTTTTGTCTAATAAGGGCACAAATTTATGTTTTTTCGCAAAAAAGAAAGCTGAGTAAGATAGTCTTCTTATGGAATGTGGAGGCAACTAATTCTCATTTACAGGAGAATGTATATATTTGTGTCTGCCTTACAGTTACTACGAGCTATCTAGGAACACTCTATGCATGTTCCATTGAAAAAAGAGGCATTAAATATATAAGTTTGGAAAATGTTTTTTTGTGTATGTTTCTTTTACCATAAGAAAATCAGGCACAGTAATGATCTAATTTCGAGGTTCTTTTTATCTATCTAAGCGAGGGAGTATTTCATGGTTGACAAAATTATTCAATGCAATAGAAAGATGCCCATTAAATAGTGGAAGAGAGTTATGGTCCATACCATAAGAATAAATGAGATATTGAAGATGTTATGAATTATAGAGGTATTAAGGTCATGCTAGAAACTATGAAACCATGGCAGAGAGTGGTTGAACTTAAAATGAAGGTGTAATTCAAAGGGTTGGAAATAATCATTCAAATTTACCTCATAGAGATCTACTACAGAAGTCAATTGCCTTCTTGCTGCTTCTGTTTGTTATGCTGATTAATTTTGGCAAAGTGGTGAATATTGTTTAGTTATCTTAGTTTATTTCTTATTTGGATCTTTCTCAGAGCTTATATTTTGATTCTAATTGGTGCAACCACAGCTTTTACTCAAAGAAAGAGAGTTCTCATCTGCATTTGTTTATATTTCTGTGTCTACCAGTAATTTTGTGGGATTAAGTGCGTGGCATCATTTGAGAATGTCTCTGAACTTCTTACCATGAGGCTATCACATAATGAACTTTTGAAGAAAGGGGTGGAAAATATATCGTGCATGATGAACTGACAATTCGGCTAGTTTGTGCCACATTAAGTCTGAACTTGTACTGTTTGCTTCACTCTTTTTGTTTCGTATTAATTGGTTTCTAGACAGTATTGGGATCCCGAACTCAAAATACATGATTGGAGTAAATATGGGATATGGCATTAGGGATATTTTGTTCTTCGTAAGCTTCTCATCTGGTAAATCAGAGGTATAAGATTCTATTAGGATATGGACCTTATGCCCATAGCTTACTGTGTACTTATTCCACCTAAACATAAGATAAGGCAGGTATTATACAAATTATCCATGCAATACTCCTCAGCTTATTAATCCTGCCTAACACAATTTCCAAACCAAAATTGGCTAGAAAGATTTCTTTTCCTCATTAATGGTAGAAATATTGTCATATGACATGCAATTTAGTTGATTAAGTTTATTAATTATGGAGTGACTATTAATTGATTATTTGGGTGCTATTTTGTGAATTGATTAATCAGTTTCTTAATCAATAAAAAAATGGTTCCAGGATTACAAAATCCAAGAGGAAGAAACCCATGACCTGCACAATAACCTTGAGCATGCCGTGGTAGATGCTGAAAACTCTAAACAGAGAGCATTCGATAAATCAGTGAAACGGTGGAGAGCTGAAGAAGATGCCATAGAGGCTACATGTAAGGTAATTTTTCTTCAAAAATATTTTGTTGTCTCCACTTTTCCTTGTGAGTGTTTGTTCTTTTGGTGATGCATATTGAATTCTCTTGCACTAGATGATTTTCTTATCACTTGATTTTAATTCATCATACCGTTTTGTAGGCGGAAGAATTAGAAAGTTTGTGCATGGAAGAGATCAACAGAAAAAATGAGATGCAGGAAATTTTGGTTGGACAAAGGCTAGACATAGAGGCAATGAAAAATCAGCTCGATCAATTTGTAAAAGAACTTCAGCTTATCCAGCACCAGAAGCCTGCACTAGAATGCCAATTAAGAGAGGCCTGTTGCATAGAGAAAGAGTTAGAGGAAAAGATCATTCAAGCAGTGAATCTCTTGATAACTTATAAGGAAAAACGGGATAAGCTGCAGATAGAGTATGACTCTGCTACTAGAGAAGCTAATAAATTTAGGACATTTACAAAAGAGGATCCTATGAGTATATGCAGCAAACAATTTTTTGGATTCTCTTTCACGGACATTATTGAGGCCACTCAAAATTTTGATCCATCTCAGAAAATTGGAGAAGGAAGATATGGGATTGTTTATAAGGGAATGCTTAATCATGTGAAGGTAGCTATAAAGATGTTGCCATTTTCTGGTCATCAAAGTGATTCCGAATTCATGCATGAGGTAAATCTTTTGGCCATGCTTGCGTATCCAAACACATTTCACATAGTCAACATATTTTTAGTAAAAGCTCTAACAATAAGTTAATAATACTGTCCCAATGGCTTGAGTTGACCATGACAACTAAGTTTGATCCAAGTCCACGAAACTACACTGTGCTTGGATAATAATGCTTGTATTTGATTTTGGTCACAGAATGTTATACAAAATTTCAATGATGCCAAAATTATATTGTTTGTATTAAAGATGAAAAAGCACTTAGTTTACATTCTGGTTATCCCTTATTAGTTTTTAACTTATCAAAAGCTGTAACCATACTGTGTCATTTGAGTTTGACTATGAAACTAAGTTTGGTACATGATCATGAAACTATATTCTGCTTGTTTAGAAGTGCTTGTGATTTGAGTTTGGTCGCAGAATATTTTGTGGTCCTAATCAAATGATGCACATTGTTATTGTTAGTATTAAAGATGACAATAATTACTTGGTTTATTCTCTCTTTGAATTGGAAGATATTTCGCCCATGAATACTTGTTTCCATCCCCACGCTCTTAACATTTACTGTGTGGTGATGTCTGTTATTTCAGATGTTTATCCTGTTTTCAAGGATTTCTGAAGCTCTAGGAAACATAGATATCCAACGACTTTCTTCCCTCGAGTCTTTCACAGAATAGTCGATCTCTTTATTTTCTAGGTGAATGTCGTGACCACCATCCCCTATCCTTTGGAAAAGGAGATTCACTGTTGTGACAGTACAAAATCTTAGTAGTCCAACAAATAGTAAGCTACTTATTTTTCTTCTCATAGGGGGAATTACGACCTCTGCATAAGTTGGTGTAATAATTCTTACTCGTTGGAGTTCCAAACATTGTTAGTTCTGTGGGGACATCATCATTCTTGTTGCTTTATTGTCAAGGTAAATGATATTTCCTGATTCTGATTATCTGTGTCGTGTTAATGCAGGTTGAAGTTTTGAGTCGGGTGAGGCATCCAAATCTTGTAATGCTGATTGGTGCCTGCCCAGAATCAAGGTCACTGATATACGAATACATTGAGAATGGAAGCCTCGAAGACCAACTCCTCTGCGGGACCAAATCTCGTCCTCTTCCATGGCAATATCGGATAAAAATTGCTACAGAGATATGCTCTGCCCTTATCTTCTTGCATGCCAACAGCAGTTGTATCATACACGGAAATTTGAAGTCCTCCAACATCCTTCTCGACTCTAATTTTGTTAGCAAAGTAGGTGATTTGGGTATCTCTAATTTTGTTAGTAATCACACATTATATAGCAAGAACGATCCAGCAATTTTAAGCTCCACGGAAATCATCGATGATGGGGAGCTAACAGCTGCATCTGATGTCTACTCATTCGGAATTGTACTATTACAACTATTAACTGCAAAACCGGCCTCAGATTTAGTGAGGGATGTTAAATGTGCTATTGAAAGTGGACACTTGAATGAAGTGTTAGACGTGTCAGCTGGGGACTGGCCACCTGACCTAGCAAAGCAATTAGCTCATCTAGCAGTATGGTGCTGTGAGAGAGAGCCTTCGGAACGACTGAACCTCGTTTCAGAAGTCTGGGCTGTACTCGAGACAATGAGAGACTCATGTACTATGTCATCCTCAACTTCTAGTTCATCATCCTTGGATTCCAAGGATCAGCGCAGAATCCCTGCACATTTTGTCTGTCCGATTTTCCAGGTAATAATCTGCATTGTATGGTTGCTCAATTTAAATTGCATATGTTGGTTTCACACACGGTGGCTCTAGTTATTAGTGCAGAGTACAATAAATAGTCTTCTGTTCGACAAGGTGTCTGAAGTTGTGCTGTAATGAATTTCACCTTCAGGGGCTAAATATTTATGGTAACCAATATTGAATCGGACGGCTTGATAATATAACAAACAAGGTTTTAGTTTCTTCTTTTTCTGTAATACTATCCAGCATCGTTCAATCCTCCCGACCAAGCATGCCAGTACCATGATTGGATGATTTTGGTATGTTCTCGAGGCAATGGTTTGAGGCTCTTGGGTGATGAATAGACTGCTCTAATTGCATTTGTGACACTGTCCAAATCCTCAGGGATCTTTATTTGGGAAACTTTAAGTATTTCGATCCGATATTGATAGAGCAAAGACTAGTTTGAAATGCTTGTCAACCGTGATTTGGTTCAACTTTTTCCCTTCTCATTTTGCTTCGCTTCTTTAAAATTTGCAGGAAATCATGAAAGATCCACATATAGCAGCAGATGGTTTCACATATGAAGGAGATGCCATAAGAGGATGGTTTAATAGTGGGCACAAGACCTCACCAATGACAAATTTAAAGCTTGAACACACTCAGCTCCTTCCTAATAATGCTCTTTACAATGCCATTCAGGAATGGCAGCAGCAATCCTAAATTTACCCTGCCACATACCCATACATGTATATCTAAATTCCTTTTACGGCATGTTTTGTATCTTAAACTTCACATGTAAAGCAGGTTCATTGCATTCATCTGTCACAGACAATGTGCACGGCCTATCAGTCAATCATTCTTGCAGAACTCTTACATTTTATTGGAAATAAGCAAGCACACGTAAAGAATAATACAAATTTTAGGAATTTGTTTTAATAAGTAGCTTTAAATTTGAAACGAATAAAACATTGAAAATGTGCAAGAATAATAGCCACGATTCTCCTAAAAATAACTAGAATTACACTATTTGATATACTTGTTCAAAAGTGTAGTGTTATTTGGGTTCAACATGTTTTTGTTACCTGATTATGCTTCGATTGACATTCTTCTATCCGTCGTGCAAACAGTTACAGATCGGAGCTTTAGTGGTGGATTTGTTAACTAGTCGGTATATACTACAGAAGGAAATCCAAATTGGAACAAAGAAATTGGATTGAGAACACAACCAATAAAAGGTTATTCACGACCCGTATCTCAACATTAAAGATGCTTTTCGAAGTTCGTTGTTATGAGGTTCCTTTTAAAGCGATTGCTTGAATCTTGGTCGTGTCGTTAGATAAATGATTTTGAGTGTGAGTTTGTGCTTGAGCTCGTCTTCTCTTAAATTACCCCATGCTCGTCTATGCAGTTCATTAAAATTACAGAACGTTAAAAACATGATTTTTTCTTCTTTTTCCTTATCTACTCTTGTGGTTAATGAGTAGATAGGAAAAGATAGTTTGACAGAGACCACAAAGTACTTTTTTCTGAAAATCTCAAATATAACAGGTGTTAATTATTCAATTGTGCTGAATGTATATCATCTTTTATATTGTGTCAAGTGCTTTTAAAAAAAATACTTTTTTCATCCACAATTTTTAGCTTGTGTTTGACATCCATTATGGGGAGGGAATAATTTTTGGAATAGTGATTGATGGAAGAATATGTGGTTAAAAAGTAAAGAGAATTTTTGAGTTTATATGTAATATTATTTTATTAATAGAATGTGTATTTAAAATGAAGAAAGAAAAAAAAATGAGAAATAGAATAGATGTCAACCATGAAAAAAAAAACAAAGGGAGGTCAAAAACCGTAAAGCGAAGTGTACATTTACATACATTATTGTCAATTCTTAATTTACACGATTAGCGTTGGACCACGTTTTATCTACCATCTCATCTCGTTTTCTAAGTTCTTTCCAATAATTTTCTTGGCCTTTTTTTCTGAATGTTAAAACTCAAAATTCCAATTTCGAGAAACATTGTAGGAGAGAGCGAGAATTTCAAGAATATGTGGCTGTTCAGAAGAAATGGCCCATCTGGGTTTTCTTCTTCTTCCACGGCTGAAGAAGTCACCAATGGAATAGATGGTTCTGGCCTCACTGCCATTGTTACAGGTCCCAATCTTGTTAATTTTGATTTTGTTGAAATCTTGAGTTCTGTCATTCTTCATGACTTGTTCTTACTTTGTATCGTTTATGTTAGAAACAACCAGGATACCAGAATTGTTTTGATACCAAAAGGTTGAGTACCAAACCAAATAATTGAAGATGAAAAAATATGAGCAATATGAAAAATAATGAATTGCACAAGAACACAAGATTTACGTGAAAGAAGAGGAGGATTTCATATACCAAGAAACTAAAATTTTGTTTACAAGATTTAATACTTTGAATCAAAATCTAAACAATTCTCTCAAGTTTAATGTATACAACAATGATGTTATGTTGAGCCTACACCACACGGAGTATATATAAGAGTCAAATCTTGAAGTTATGAATGAAGTAGAG
>CAIGRF010279036.1:0-12888 GCA_903798235.1 Fraxinus ornus
AAAATGCTTAGAGATATTACCGATTGTAATATGCCATTTGGAGGGAAAGTGATCGTTTTTGGAGGAGATTTTCGACAAGTTTTACTAGTGGTATCAAGAGTAAAACAAGAAGACATAATGAGTGCTAGCTTAGTATTTTCAAACTTATGACCTTTGTATTTTCATCTACCATTGGTTCAGAATATGAGAGCAAAATTGGATCCTATCTTTTATGATTACTTGCTTAGAATTGGAAATGGAATAGAGGAAGAACATATATACCTGTAAAAACATTAAGCTTCCTGACAGTATAATCTTGCATTTGAGGATGAAATCACATCTTTAAAAAAATTGATATATCATGTTTTTCCAGGAATAGAAGCATGTGGTGATAATTTAGCGACTATAGCAAATCGTGTAATTCTTACACCTACAAATGAATGTGTTGATTATATTAACAGAATTTTACTTGATCAGATTCTTGGTGAAATTTCTACGTACTATAGTTTTGATGAATCTATGGACAAATCAGAGCAAGGTTTACATGAAGAATTTTTGAATACATTGACGTCAAATGGTATTCCACCGCATGAGTTGAAACTTAAAATAAATTGTCATGTAATGTTATTACGGAATATCAATCTTTCAGAAGGATTATGCAACGAAACATGTCTTACTTATCGAAAATTTGAGAAAAATGTAATTGTTGCTGAAATTACAGCGGCGAATATTTTGGAAAGTATGTATTCTTACCAAGAATTCCTTTCATACACCTTCAAAGTGATCCAAATTCAATTCCATTTAAAAGAACTCAATTTACAATTAGACCGTGCTTTGCAATGACAATAAATAAAGCACAGGGTCAAACGCTTGATTTTGTTGGTTTGTATCTTCCAGAACCTGTTTTCTGTCATGGTCAACTTTATGTAGCGTTATCAAGAGCAAAAAAAAGCACAAATATAAAAGTTCTGCTTAAGCCGACAAGTGCAAAGAATTCACACGTACTAAAAATGTTGTCTATAAAGAAATTCTTTCATTGATACATCAGTAAAATTGCAATTTTCAACAAGTATATTTTTATGTTCATAAATAATTACAAATAGTTATGATCAAAAAATCTCCTACCGTTGCGGTAGCAAAAAAAGAAAGTAATAAAAGAGACAGCAACCATATCTTTGTTGCTGATGAAATAATTGAACTGGGCTTCTTCAAGAGGTATTTCTCTTGTTCTAACACCTTCACCACTACTTTATTAGAGGTTGGAAGTACTTAGAATTTTATGTTCAAAAATACTTCACTTAGTACTCTAATTATGAGATTATGAGATTTCATTCTGTTTTACAATGCTTTAATTTGTCGAAAATTAAATTGAATACAATAATACAACTATCCATATGATTTAAAATAGATTTTCATATTTGACATATAATAATTTTATTATTTCTTACTATCATCCAAAAGTTTCCCCCTTTCAAATGAATTTGTCCTTTTTTTGCTTTCTTCTATCACTTTATGTCTGTGTTTATATGTATACACAAACATGTGTTTATGAAAAACATGAAATCAAGAGAAACAATTTATGGATAGGATATAATATTTGTCAACAAAGTAGTTACTCTCATTTATCTTTCGAGTTTATTAAGTAAGAAAATAAATAATTGTAACTAGCATTCTAAGAAATATCCTGCAATATTTATGTTTAATCACTTGTACATTATTTTGATCTGCTTTTTTAAAGTGTAACTTTATAGTTTTTTTTACAGATATTAGTAAATTAGTACAAGGTACTGCTTCACATTTATTACACACCTTCGATATTTGTTGTAGAAAGTTTTGAGGAGTTGTAGGTTTTAGATAGACTTTGTTGAAGAAATGTTGTAACCTATTTGTGAATTCATTAAATTCAATCGCCTATGCCAAAGATTTTAGCTTCAGTTGTACTTAGCCCCTGTTTGGTACACATTAAAATTTTCATTCTCATTCATCTACTCATTTTCAACCACACGTTCTTCAATAAAATAATATTTTCCATCACATCAATAACTTTTCCTTCTTTTTCAACCACACATTCTTCATCAATTTACTATTCTAGAATAAATTCTTCCAAAAATAATGTGGCTCAAACACACCCTTAATCTGATTTTAATCTCTACCGAACACGCGTAAATTTAGGGATAAAATCGGAAATTACAAAATGGAAAAAGCATTTTTAGGATGATTATATTCATCCACATTTTTTTTTATAGGATGATTATATTCATACCACACATTTTTAATCTCTATTTACATTCTTATTTTTAACATTTCATTGATCATAAGATTTTGTCCTTAATCGTGCTTTTACTTCAAAAATATTGTTAACATACTTTAAAATGATGGTCAAATATTTAATTGCATTTTTGTAGTATTATTTATTTTGTTAATACAAAAATACAATGGATAAATGATTATTTTTATTCTATCTTAAAGAAAATTTTGGAGAGAAATTATAATTAGGAACAATTTATATTAATTTGAAAATAAGAATGCAATTAAAAAAGTTTAAGATATAAATGTAATAATGTGTAAAAGTTATGAACCTTTCTTACAATTAAAATGTAGTCTGTAATTATGTATAATATATTTTTGTTTGAACCCAAAATAGTATTTTGATGGACAATAAGTAATTAAAAAATAAAGAATAGTTTTGAATTTGCGTGTAATATTATTTTATTAAAAAAGATACAACGAAAAAAAAAAGAAAAAAAATGTATTTTACAAATAATGGGACCAATGTTTGGCCTAACTTATTTTCAATAATTAGAAGTTTGAACTGTGCCCGAATCCCGCTCTCACCCTACTCCTCTGTAGACGTACACATTTATATACATCTTCCATTTTCTCACTCTCACTAACTCACTCACTTTCTCTCTCTGTAAATACACACATCGGGTTGTATCTATACACCGTTGGATAAAGGATCCGGGTGAAATGAAAGCCCATTGCTGTTTTAGGAGCTCTTGATGTAAATGCAGAGTGAGCTCAGCTCTAGTTTTATATGGTTTTTTTTGTATGAATTTTCCTACATTTTGAATTTCTGGACTTTTTATTGTGTGCTTCATGTATTTTATTATTATTTTGAGCTTCATCAGTGGAAATCTACAAGAATGTGCGTAGATCTGTGGAGCTAAGACCAGGGTTTGGTTTGTTCCGGTTTTATCAGTCCCCATTTCTAAAATTCAGTTTGATTTGATGCTTTTTCATGTAAATTTTTGTTTCGTTTTGATAATTTGGAAAAATATAAGTGTTAGAGAAAAAAATAAGTCTTTGAAGCTTCCAAGATTACAAATTTTTGTGGATTATTTTTTTGAAGCAACTGGGGATCTGGATTGATTTGAAATTCAAATTTCTCATTTCTTTTTTAAAAAAATATTTAATCTTAATTTCTTATTGGCGGAGCTATTTATGTTAGTCCGAGTCAAGCTGAAGCTTTTGAAGCTCATGGTCCAATACCTTGATGCAGCATTGGCTTTGCTCCTGGCTTCGTCTTATTTCCACTCCAGTTATTTGTCCAGTAATGAAATATTAAACATTTTACTGTTCTCCAAACACTTAATGTTGACTTTGAGCCAAAAGAATCTATATTTTGGTAATTTGTTGTATTGTTTGATTGAATGTTTATTTGAGCTGAGCAGTTTACTCAATAAGAATTGTCACTTGATTTTGTGTTTGGATATAAGCTGTTTGTCCGTAAATTCCATTGTAATTACACAAAACATAAAAGTGGAAAGGAAGTAGGAGAAATGTTTTTAGGTGAATAAGTGGTTCTGTTTAGAACTATTGCAACTATTGGGCATATTAGTGCTGACAAGTTGAGTGATCTTGTCATCTTCTCGTCTGTTTTCTCATATACGAGAAATGTGTAGCGGTATCTAGCATCAGATAGACAAAACTTGCCTAAGTTCATGTAAATGCTTAACTTGCCTAAGTTCATGTAAATGGTTCTGATTAGATCAGTTAGTTACCGTTTCCTTATGTTCAATTTTTTGAGTTTGCTCTTTTTTCTATTATGGAAACTTAACAAGGCACTTTCTTATTCCCATTCTTTATGTTATTCAATTTGTTTGGTGGTCTATGCTGCAACAAGACAGGGGGACCGGAGGGAGGGGTGAGATAGATGCATGGAACAATAATAAATAAGTGAAAAAAAGCTCTCTCTATCTTGTTAGTCATGCCTAAATGTGGAATAGGATAGAAATCCCAGCTCTAACTGATCCATTTTTTTTCCTTCAAAAGCTATTACCGATCCATTTTTCGTAGAATGTTTAACGAAATAGTGCTAAGTCCAGAATATAGAACAAGAAGCCTCAGTAGAATTGAAATTATGTTAATAAAATTTTACCAATCAAAGAAATGCCCTTGATTTAGAGGAACGCATCAACTTATAATGTGCATGATGTTGAAGAATATTTCATGTGGACGACTATAAAAGCTTTTCTAAGTTGAGCTTTATGGTTCGTTCGTTTATTGTAATTTCTGCATAAACATAGGTTCTTCTGTATATCTTGTTTGTCTTAATTATAAATTCATGATATAATTGCAGCTTTAATGGAGGCATACTAGTTTGTTCTATGAACTATCATTCTACAAGGCATGCAACTATGAACAAAGAGAATAGATCTTCCAAAGTTGAAGGCCCCACAGTGCGAATCACACGAGCACGGGCTAAAGCCTTGAGCTCGTCAGTAGGATTGCCACCTTTGTATCCCTCAACCAAACAGGATGGTAAATGGGTTCTGCAAACAAACTCCAAAAGAGCAGCGTCTGACGAAAACAAACCTGCTGCAAGTTCCTCTACATTTCCTCAGCATAAGAAGAGGGCCGTTCTTAAAGAAGTAACTAACATGCTCTGTGAAAATTCATACAGAAACTGCATCAATGCAACAAAAGTTCAGGTAAGACTATAAATCTTCATTTTGATGATAAATATGAAGTTAGGTTTCTTTTTTACAACTCTCCCTTGTGCTCGTTATATCTCAAGAATTTTATGCTGGGGAGATTGAATTTTTCTAATTTGTTGAATGTTGTCTTTGAACTAAAAGTTTGAGGTTTCCCTCCAAAACTCACTGTATGTTGATGTTCCTCCCTGTCAGCTTAGCAAACTGGATAGAACAGGCACCACGAGAAAAAATGCAAGGGTGGCACGTGATGTTTGTGTTAAAGAGTCTCAAGTTCCAGAGGATAGAAGAGAAAACATAACTGAAGAGATTAACGCGTTAAAGATGGAGAAATCACAAGATATTTGCTTCCCCGTAAACGTCGAAGAGTTGGTAACAGTTCAACCAAGTGAATGTGTCAGCTCAATGGAAAAACAAAATTCTAGTAAGCACAATCCATGGTGGAGTCAATTGAAGCGAGGTTGGATTTTATTTTCTCTTTTCCACGAAGCTGCGACGTATTGATAACACACTTTTTTCTTGTTGCCACACAAATGAATATATTTTGATTTTGTTTGTGAGCAAAAATGATGACTAAATGAGTGACACCTAATGCCTGCATTACTGCTAATAATGGAATGAAATTATAAGGCTCCCTTCAAACTCTAAATGTTAATTGCTCCTTCAGCAATATGCTTGGGAGAGGTGTAAAAATCATCTACTTATAGAAGTCTCTTCAAGCTTATCTGGTAGTTACTCTAATTATCAAGAACAAGAGTCTCCTAAGAAAGATGATATATATACACTTAACTTCCAAATAAAATAGATAATTAGATCAAATCTGTTCATTTCATGAAATCCTGTAGTGTTAATATTATTCTAAATCAGTTGACACATCCAATGGACCTTATCTTTCTCTTATATCCTTGTTTATGTGTTCACGTGTATTTCATTCAAATGTGTGTGATGCATTTATGAATTGAGAATACTTGGTAACTAGTCCTTCCTCGATTCATACTTTTGATCAACCTTCTAGTTCATAGTCTTTTGTCATACATCACACAAGTCTGTCTGACGGGACTAGTGTTGAAAGTCAAAATGCACATTGCATCCTGGATTGTTCTGTAGTCCTTTCTATCAATGTGCTTAAGAATTATCTTAGATATCTTGGATTTCATGTTCTCTGTTGCTAATTGTTTTCTTTTGGGTGTATCATTTTCTTTGTAATTGTATCATCCAGGAGAAACCACTTTCTGGACTGAACAAGAAAACTTGGATGATGCGGGCTTTACGGATATAGATTCAAAACACAAGGATCCACTGATGTGCAGCATGTATGCCCCTGATATATATAGAAATTTGCATGCAACGGAGGTTTGTAAGGCTGTGTACCTGTTATTATACGTTCTTTCTTTCTGTCGTATTTCTAATTCCTAAATTTGTCCGCTCAGCACTTAACACCTCGCTACATAATAATCTCTAAATGGTTGGAAACTTTTGCTTTTGTCATTTCCAAACTCAGTGTCATGCTATCAAATTCAGTTCGGTATGGATTATTTTCATACTGAAAGGAGTCAAAATCTTAATAGTTTCTCTAGATCAATCAAATAAACTTCTGTTTTCTACAGATGCGTTAACTCAGGCGAATTTTCTTCTCTCTCAGTTTGACCGAAGGCCTTCTTGCAATTATATGGAAAAGCTGCAAAGAGACGTCAACCCGGGCATGCGAGGGATACTGATTGATTGGCTTGTGGAGGTTAGTGCATACAGTCAGATTTGGACGCATGAAATTATACTGTCCTTTCCTCGTGGAAACAACCATCATTCTTACAAAGATACCTAAGACCTGTTAGGAATTCTTGTTCCTTTTTTCTTGGGTATGGAGTAACTAGTATCAATAGTCGTTATTACTTTGAAATATCAAGTTTTTCCTCTTGTTCTCAAGAAATCATGCTTCTCACTTGTAAAAATAATAAAACTAGCAGTTGTTGGTTGCACTCTTCAATTGTACCCTTCGACCTCCTCTGAGCAGTGCACTGTTATCTTCAATTTTTATTTTATACTACAAATTCAAAGTTTCAAACTAGTGATATCCAATAATCTTAATCCTTTAAGAGAAACTGGATTTCTTAGTTGTTGTATTGCGTTGTGTGCATGTCTCCTCTATTTCAGGTTTCTGAAGAGTATAGGCTGGTTCCAGACACACTTTACCTTACTGTAAATCTTCTCGATCGGTTCCTGTCTGAAAACTATATTGAGAAGCAAAAATTGCAACTGCTTGGTGTAACTTGCATGCTAATTGCTTCGTAAGTTTCCTTTATTTACAAGAAGTTTAAATGCTTATTTTCTTGCTTATATCTTTCTGAATTTCGGTTTGAAGAAAATATGAAGAAATCTGCGCACCTCGTGTGGAAGAGTTTTGCTTTATCACAGATAATACCTACACAAAAGAAGAGGTACATCCTTGTCTCTTTTGCAAGGTTATTTCTCCTATTAAGTTACTGTAGGTCAAGGACAGTGTTCATGTTATAGGCTGATATATTTTATGTTCAGTTCGGTTCTTTGTTCGTATAGTTGCATTTTCCTTGATATAAATCTCAATAAACCCATAGCTCCAAAGTTTTCATGCCTTTGGCCCTAAATTAGCTTGTGCTCTCCCCATCAGGAAAATTCTTTATTTACAAACGTAGAACTCACTTTTGGTTACATGGCAGGTAGTGAAAATGGAAAGTCGTGTTTTGAACTTATTGGGTTTTCAATTATCTGTTCCCACGACAAAGAAGTTCCTTAGGTACTCGCCATATCTACAAAATGTGTGTCCCTTATTTTAGATGAAATGCAATCTTGTCAAGTTCAGTATCTCTTATTTTTGCACTGTTTAAATCTGTTTTGTAGGAGATTCATTCAAGCAGCACAGGTTTCATATGAGGTAGACAAGACATTATACGGTTCTTTCGGTTTTCGTTCAAGGAAAAATTCATTCTGACTAAATAATTTCCCCCCATTTCCAGGTTCCATCTGTTGAACTGGAATTCTTGGCAAATTATTTAGCAGAGTTAACTCTAACCGATTACAGTCTCCTAGAGTTTCTTCCATCCCTTGTTGCTGCATCTGCTGTATTTCTAGCCAGATGGACACTAGATCAAACAGACCATCCATGGGTTTGCATCTTTTGACTGTTGATCTTCCTTTCTGATAGCATTCAAACCCAAAATGATCGTGTACTTTTTGCAGAATTCAACTCTGGAGCATTACACCGACTACAAGGCATCGGAGATGAAAACAACTGTTCTCGCATTGCAAGACTTGCAGCTAAACACTCATGGATGCAAGTTGCCTGCAATACGTGAAAAATATAAACAATCTAAGGTACCTTTCACGACATCCCACTCCTTTGACTTTTGCACCTTAATAGCAATACAGTAAGCAACAAAAAAGTCAAAAATCTTATTTGCTATAATGTCCAATGATGTGTACAAACTTTATTTGTTATAATGTCCAATGATGTGTACCAAGCATGCTCTCTTAATGTTGATCATAACATCTTCTAATGAAATTATGCTCTCCATGACAGTTCAAGTGTGTGTCAACTCTCAGTTCTCCAAAACCCATTCAATCACTTTTCTAGCACAATCAATTCTCCTAGTTGATGACCAGATGCAATAGCGACAACTGACATTTTGCTTCTCTAAGATGCTCTCATAGCAATGCTAGAATCCTTCAGTCTTCATTATATTCTCTCATGGTTACTGATGTTGGGAAAATGCTCAGTACATCAATTGATACATTGCCAGACACCGGGGAACGCACTTTCATTCTTTATTCATTCATCTTGCAAACTTGTAGCATTGTCCAGTTCAATTCAGTTCTGATGGCACCGCTTCACAAAATGAAGATGTGAAGGAGAGAATGATGTGGGCTAGTTAATTTGTAACCGGCGTTTTTTTGCATATTTTAGCAGACTCGGACCTTTATAATTTCTAGTAACTTATTCAAGACCAGCTACTTGCTGGCTATTAGGTCTTAGCTATTTAAAGATCCTTTCTGTATAAATACTAAAAATGTTGTGTAACTTTCTAATTTATCAATGAAATAAGTTATTTATAATACTTGTTTCTTGTGTATTAGACGATTATGTTGACCAGTTTCTTTTTATCCAAGCGTGTTTGGGTAAACTTTTAAGTGTCATATTTGCTGTTTTATATTGGCAGTAAGCGCAAGTTAATGAGCTTAAAAGCACATGCTTATAAGCTTAGCCAAATGTGCTCACCTCGGCTTAAAATTTGGTTCTGAAGCTAATGTGTTCATGTTTGAACACTGGAGGCCATACTCTGTAATGCAACAAAAGGGCTTAAAATTTGGGCGGTGGTCCCGTGGACCTTTTGTTAGGAATAAGAAGACGACTCACTGATTTATTTAACCAACTTTGGTTACTCTCCAAATTGTCCTTTGCAGAGGGAGGGAACTTCTTGTATCCATCTCATGTGCATGTCCAAATATGCAACTTGCAAGTGCATTTTAGACATAGGTATACAAATTTGGGTTTTGTTACGTGTACATAGCAATGCACAGAGGATGTCCATAATGGACAAATAGCACCCCCAATGAATTTTGCTATGTACACATACAAAAATCCTACAAATTTTGAGGATTAATTTGACTATTCAATGAGTCTAGTCAATTGTGATGAATTTTAGCATTTGTTTGGTTTATCTAACCATACCTTTCATGGACCCACAAGTACTATTTTTATCAACTTTTCAATCCCACATTTTTTCAACTTTTATCAAAATTTATTAAAAATATGATATTTAGCAAAATAAAACGAGGACTTATAAAGATAACATTGTATCATTTTCAATATTTTCATTATACTGAAATGCAAACACACCAGATACGAAAACCAGATAAGCAACATTTTAATCCAACAATTTAATTAAACCTGTCCTACATCATGACAAAACAAAAATCAGAAAAGCAAAATACAAAATCATTGAATAATCCATACTACACTACTGGGAATCAAACTTCAAAAAGAAAAATCATCCATCCAAAGTTTTAACCAACACAAGCACATACACTGTATTTTTGTCTCTACAATCACAAAAAACAAGAACCTGAGTATTTTAACCAATGGATTACAACCAAATCAAAAGTTTTAACTTATGTCAGGACTTCAAAAGTTTTCCAACAAAACACAATTCTTGTTCAATTGAGTTGCTACATTCTTGTCCTTGTAGGTGAAAATGGAACTGACCCTGTGACTGCCCTTTTGTTCTTTGCCTTAGCAGCCCCCTTCCTTGCATTTTCTTGGGCCTCTATCTCGTGTAAATATTCCACCATGGTTTCAAGTGGCATACTTTCACTTTGGATTTGTATAGAACTTCGCACTGACTTGCCTTTCTCCCTCCTTGAACTGCCTGGCTCAGAAAGTGAAGGACTGGTCTTGGTGTATTGTGCAACCCTGGTCAAACCAATTCCAGGTGTTGGCATGAACTGAAAATCAGGTGGTAGTGATAGCAGCAACAACATGCACATGTCCTGGTATGTATATCAAGTTATCAACAATAAATTCTCCACTAGAAGATTTCACAAATAACTGTGGGCCCCAACCAATCCACCTCACACGCCTGAGGTATTTCAATCTCTTTACCAATTTATGCTGAATCTTAGGACACAAAGGTCTTGTGGTACTTCTCATCTTATCCCTCTTAGCTTGTATCATCTTTCATGAAGCTGATGTGTCTATCAATCAACAATGTCGGAATGGATTTCTTTGTGTCCAACATTACATTGTTGAATACTTCTAGAAGTATATCACTCTTCACTTTAGTCAGAAAGTAACACTAGTTCCATTCACTTTGATGCCTTTTTATTAACCAATCATGCATTTTTGTTCGCCTTCTCAATCTCATCTATCTAGAACTTCCAATCAGCCACAGTTGTTGACTTTGTAGCCCTCCATAAATAAATTAAATAATCCTTCAGAGTTTAAAATCAACTCTAAAGAAATTGGCATGCATGTGCCTACTATAAAATTACCTATATTCAGCTACAGGATACATGTCCTCTATCACATTCTATAACCCCTTCTGCCTGTCATTCATAAAGTCCATTCATTGCTATTAAATCCTTAATCTTCACCCAAATGTCTAATAAACCATCCCCGAGTAATAGCATTCTTCTCTCACTACAACATATGTTACTGGATAAATACAATCTTTGGCATCTAATGCCACCACCACAAGAATCTATTCTTCAAAACTCCCTTTCGAAAACACTCATCTATGCCTATAAGCTGCCTACAACCTCCTAAGGAACCTCTCTAGCAATCTTCTAAACATACATATAAAACCCTTGAAACTTTGAATCATGCATGGGAACCGTAGATAGGGATCTCAAATTAGTTCTCAAAATTTCAGCAGCAAAAGACCTAAGCAAACCAAACTGTTTCCTCTATCAATATCCTAGCATATCTCCTAGCCCTCCATCCAGTCATTCTATTGATTGTTAACTTTAGATCATCTTTCACATTCTTTAAGCATTGAAAATCTCTTAATACTTCTCAGCAATATACTTGGTTTTACAATGCCTATCTTTTGAGTCTCTTGTGCATGTGTGCTCTAAAGTGTTGTTTTTATTTGCACGCAACCCTTCCTCTTATTACATGAAGCTCAAATCTTCCATTTACAAACCAATTTGTGCGCTACATGTGCTCTCTACTCATCATTCACCTTAAACCTAAAATCTCACCTACTTACAACCTCATGATTCCTAACAGCTCGCCCAAATTGCTCAATGCCATTGAATTTCTTAGAAGATGGATAACATGCGTAATCTGATTTTGACTCTTCACTAATTGTATCATGTACAAATGTAGGGTCTGCAATTAATCCCACCGCAACTCGTTTTGGTGCATTCTTGTCATAATCATCGATGTTCACGTCATCATTTGAAAATCACTCAATTGGCATTCAGTACCAGTTCTTCATCCTCAATGTTCGTGACTGCAGTGAAAAAACTAGGGTTAGGGCTTTCTGACTAACTTCTTTAATTTAAAATAAACTAAACGAATAATCCAAAATAGAAGTTCATAATCATTTAGAAAACACAAAAACAACAATTAATTAAGCCCAAATACAAACATTGCAGATTCGGGATTCCATCGAAAAACATAAAAAAGTTACCTCCACGTGGTCCTTGTAACTTCAATGATGGTATTGTCTTCCATAATTGGGGCTTGTGGGTCACCTTTGTTGTTCACAATCTATCCACAATTAGGGTTTTCTCAAAGAGTTCAATTGAGATATCGCTTTTGGGAAAAATTTCGTACAAAGTGAACGTGAACTGAGGGTAAAATGTTGGTTTTTACCTTTGCCCAAAAAGCGGTTAAAAACAAAGACGCATGCATTTTTTCAAGGTGGCAGAACTTTTCGGTTGTCCAGCAAGTAAAAAAAAAAGTTCAATGATGAGATAGTTAAATGATTGATCTTTTAAGGTTGTATTTGATTGCAAACATGTAATTTACATGGAAAGAAAATTATTTATATGAAAATTATTAATTAAGGGCGTGTTCGATATAGTTCAAAATTCAATTAAAATTGAAAATATAGCCGTTATTGGATCTCACTCGTCTAATAAAAGTCAATAATAACGACTAGTTTTTCAATTTTAATCTGATTTAATCTCTACCGAATACGCCCTAAATTTGTTAGATTGATTTAATTTTTAATCTACAAAATATTATATTTATCCATTTTTATTGGTAGGTAGATGAGAAAAATAGGATAGAGAAAGAGTGTGAATTACACAAAAAATAAAATTCATCATTCCCAAAGAAAATATTTTCCTTATTTTTGAGAAAAATCAGTGTTCTAAATAGCGCGCTATAGCGCCGCTATAGCGCGCTATATCGCGTAGCGTGGGGAAAACGCTACGCTTCGGGGTATTCGGGTAAAAAAGCGGTCAACTGTTTTTGTTGACTGCTATAGCG
>CAIGRF010279036.1:14911-25631 GCA_903798235.1 Fraxinus ornus
ATATAAAAATATATTTAATGTCTTAAAAATAATTAAAATAATATTAAAAATACGAAACGCATTATGACGCTTATTCTTCGCATTGACACGCTTAATCTTGTAATTCTTGATTCTCGGCATCGACGCTACGCAACGCTTTACGCTTTTTAGAACATTGGAAAAAATATAGTCACATGTGTTTGAGTCATATTATTTTGAAAGAATGTATTCTGGAATAGTAGATTGATGGAGAATTTGTGGTTGAAAAAGAAGGAAAAATTATTGATGTGATATGAAATATTATTTTAATGAAGAATGTGTGGTTGAAAATTAGTAGAATAATGAAAATGAAACTTTTAATGTATACCAAACAAGGACCAAAAGTTTGAAAAAAAATTGTCAATCAAACACCCTAAAATTAGAAATTTGGGTGGAAAAATAACATTTTTCATGGAAAATAAAGTCAATCAAACACACTATAATTATTTGCTCACTTCAAAAAAAAAAAAAAAAATACTAGTTGTTCACTCACTTTTACATGAGGTTCCTCATCCATCATCCATCTTAATTTTTTTTTATCCACGTGGTCAAAAAACGGTGTGACAGATGAAATCCTACGTGATAATAAACAACGTAAAGTTTTGAAAGTTAATTAAATGAGAAACCATTAATGTTTACCCTTGGTTTCTGCTCGTTCATTCAAAAATAAAAAGTTACTAATTGCTCCCTTACTTTTACTCAACATTACTCATCCATCTCAATTTCGTTTTTATATAGTTCGATTTGTTAATATGATTTTTATTGATTTTGGCAAATTACTTTTGCTCAACATTACTCATCCATCTCAATTTCGTTTTTATATCGTTCAATTTGTTAATATGATTTTTATTGATTTTTGCAAATTACTTTTGCTCACTCTATTTTCCTCATATTTTATTCTACAAAATTATTTTCAGCATTTTTTTATATGATCTATTTATACAATTTCTTTAATTTTTATTCTACGAAATTCGCATAAAATCATTGTTGTCCAATCTTTTTCAATATTGTATTAAATATCATACCAAACAAGTTTGAGCGTTTTGTAAAATTGAAAATTGAAAACATCTTAAAAACAGCCAATCAAACACCTCTTAAGCATTTAGAAGTTCAAAAAATAAAATACAAAATACAAAATAAAAGAATTTACTGATTGGGTAATTTTGCCCTTTGTTAAAATATTGAGACTGACTTTAACAGATAAACTTGACAGAACCATAAAGAGGGATCAACTTTGGTAATTTCTCAAAGGCTGGGGGATAAAAATCGAACAAAGAAATTATTAAGTACATGATTGCTACTTTTGGCAAAGGTTGAGGACTAAGTTTACAATTCACCTTTAAGTTAATTATAACCGTCTTAAGTCAGTGATTTTCCGTCAGCGAATATTTGTCAAGTTCATTGGTAAGAAGAATGGTTCAATCACATGTTTTATATATAAAAAAAGGGACCCAACATTTTCCATAATGGTGCCCATAATGGAGACGTACATAACCCATAAAAAAAAATATTTTTTACGCTTTTAAAATTAGTTTTTGCACATTTTCTAGAAAATACTTCTGTTTTTCAGGCTTCGCAGATCACCTTTATTAAAAAGTTCCAAAAAAGATTCTCATGTATACAATCTCTTCAAGACAGATCTTGTTTGGCACAACTTAAAAAATTCACTTATAAGTGAAATAGCAAGTTCTAACATAGAAATAATCTTCTATTGATTTTATCCTCATCTTTCTTCTGTTTTTTGATAAAATGATATGCAAAAATATAAAGGGATAATGCGTATTCAATCACTTTGAAGGGAAAAAGATATATAATGACCTTTCCCAGTAGTTTCAGGGGAAAAGAACATAATTAAACAGCATCAGATTAGATTTTGTTACAACAGGCTACTGATGGATCCTCCAAAACAATCAGTGCATGTTCGGTAGGGAAGACTGAACGGTATTGAATAGCAACGGATAAAAAGAAGCTTGTTGACCAGTCTTCTTCCATACTGTGTATTAAACATGCACGACGGTCTTTACCAACCCACCTCTTATGGTTCCCCAACCAACAAACTAGGTGAATGCACACACACAAAAAAGATATTTCAGACTGCTCAAGGACTTACAAGAACTGCGGTGTTTCTAGCTATTGGCTGGTGACTAGCAGCATTCTCCAAGAACTTCCACGCTTCCTTCCGTTTATTGACTGCGAAGTTTAGCTTCTCTTGTTCCTCGTTGTAACTGGAAATGCAAGCCAGGACCAGGGCATCGTCCATTTCTGAGAACATTTTTTTTACGTTTAAGGTTAAGTTGAGCACAGCCTGGTTCCAGTGGTTTTGAGCGTTGCTTTCTAGAGCCGGGAGTATAATGGGCAGAATGACATGCCGATTATGTGCAATTAGATTGACAACTTGGTCATTATTCCAGAAGAACAGAGCCCTTTCGGCTACCTGGTACAGACAAGATAAACAATTATACTAGAAAATCAGTTGTTAATTAACAACCTACCTTTTTTTTCATCATAGAGAAACTTGTGTTACTTGTTGGGGGGTGGGGGTGGGAAGGACTAAAATCATATACGGTCAATTTCATCATCCAAGGACATAGAAACAGAACATCTAGTGAAAGAGTTGAAATGATGGTCAGCAAACCAAAATCCATCATTCAAACGTACAAACACGTTTCAAGTAAAAGACAGAAGAAAAATTCCAGATTGACTCCTCCGGATCCCTCTAAACAAGAAATAGGTTTCCTTTTAGATTTTTTTCCCGTGTGCATCTTTGAGATGGATTAAGGCGGGTGGAAGCCATAGGTAGGTATGTAGAAAGAAAATGGCAAGAGAAATGATTCCCTTATTAAGACGCTTACAACTCCATCCAGCACACATACTTCATTAAGTTAAGAAATAGCGATGTGTGAATTGTAAATCGATAAAGGTTATGAAAGAAATTGAAAAGCAACAAACTCTCCTGAAACCTGATTTTATTAGCCACATCACTCTCTTGAACATGGTTGACAAGATTTTTTAGAATTCTATATTTCACCTCCAAATTAAGCCCATGAAGGTCTCCATAATATTCCCCACTAAACTACACAAAATAGTTCAGCACAGAGATTGAATTTCAGCAGATACCTTATCACTAATTACAGGTCATAACAAGGATGTCCGACCGAAAGAAGTCTTGACTAAACTAAACACGTGCAATAAAGATTCCTCTGTACCCTTGTCTTCGTAGTTTTTACAGATTAGAGCCTCAACATTATCATTTCAACAAATTCCCATTCTCAAGTCTCTATTAACTGCACATCATACAAATCAATAATGCTTGTGACAATTTTCTTTTCTCAACTTCAACGTCCAGAACAAGCCAAGCCATCTGCAAATGCTAATGAAAACCTTTCACTTCGTAAACCACCACTAAACCTTTTCCCAACCCCTAAAAAACATGGTTAAACAGGAACTCCACGAAAGTACAAAAATCATGTGTACAGGTCTGATCTCTTTCAAAGTCAAAAAATTAACTGGACCATATAATGTGCCTGTCACCTTAATAAATCTCTTTCTGAACTCCCAAAATTTTTCTACTTTAGGCACAAAAAGGACTTTAATAATCTAACTCTTCTACAATCTTTTAGCAATGAGAGATCCAGGATGCATACCTAGGACAGAAACCCAGATGAGTGTTATATTTAGGGACAACTATGGAATTTAACGAAAACATTGTGGGTAGAACTCTGTACTTTCAAAGAAGCATATTAGTTTTTTTACGGCTTTTGTTTAATATCTAGTAGAGCTTTCAATTCTTGAAATGGTAATGTTTTATATCGAAGTAAAATTTCATTTTGGCAAAAGAAAACTCAGCAGTTCGCCAATTCCTTGAAACTTAGTGGTGCCTCGCCTAAACTATGCCCCCTCTTCCGTGATGGAAAAAAGATCAGCTATATTCTTTATGTTCATGCACATAACGACCACTAATATGATGCATTACAGTTCTAAACTAAAAAAACCTATACTAAAAAGGATTGCATGCACAGACCCTGATGCACACACCCTGACCCTGCAGCCCATGGGATAATAAAGTTGTAGAAGTGTAAAGTTGAGGGACTTGTGCCATAAAATAAATGAGGACGTAAGAGTATAAGAATTAAATAAAATTTCATTTTGGCAAAAGTAAACTGAGAAATTCACCAATTCCTTGAAACATGGTGGTGGCTCACCTCAAAATATGTCCACTCTATCATGATGGAAAAAGGATCAGTTATATCCTTTTTGGTCATGCACATAACAACCACTAATATGATGGAATACAGATCTAGACTTAAAATAACTAAAACAAAAAGGAACAGATGCACAAACTGATGGTTAATGCAGGACCTTGAGCACACAGTCACACCCTGTATAGCTGCAGAAAATAAAGTAGATGGACCCATGATATAAAATAAATGAGGACATAGAGCATAAAAAAAGCCAATACCAGTTTAACCTCTTGTTCTCTTGACTTCCAATATATGCACAAAGATGTAATATGTTGTCTTAATAGACTGTTAACAAGGACGCCAACATCAAATAAATAAATGCGTCCATGTTTCAACTTGTTTAGAATAAAATTGGTACTGAACCTTTCAGCAGCCAAAAAGCTTTGACAGAAATAAAGATGTCAAGATTTAGATTCTAAGGGAAATAATTCCTTTATCAATCAATGAAAATGACCAATAAACAGAAGCAAATGTTTATCCATTGGTATTCATAGTATTTCCTCGAAGATACACATATTTTGACACGTCTAACAAATATGGATAACAAATTATATAAATCCAAGAAAAGGATCACACAAGTGTCATATCTAAAACATAAGTGAAAAACTGTAACTATACAGAGTAGCAGAAAATGGGAAGTTACCTGAAAATGGAAGCTATTGATACATTGTCCAATCCGCCAGAATAATGGAACCATGACTTTTTGGAACTCAGCCATGTTAATTGCTTCCAGAATCTCTTCCAACTCACTTAAGAACATTACCTCCTTCTGACTATTTGTGATCGGCCAGTATTTCAATAGACCCTTAATCACGCCACCGGCCAACTTTGGCTCCTTCTCTATAAACTGTGTCACACAATACGACAGTTGCTGAAAGTAAACACCAAGTGATTTTGGCTTGTGCAGTGGAATCAACGCCCTCCAAAGAAAAATCTTATGCTCCTCCTTCAATGGCAAAGCAAATCCAGTAATCACACTCCCAAAAACCTCCAATAACTCCGCTATGCCATTATGCTTCTCGGTCTCAAATACAAATCTGTACAACACATGGCTTATACTCTTCCTTACAAATGGCCGGTGAACCATAAACTTCCCATAAATCCTATGCAGAATTGCCTTCAGACAATCCCTTTCCCTGGGATCCTCAGAATGAAACAAGTCAATAGTTCTTAAAATAAAGGAATGATTTATATACTTCTTTGCAACCTTTGCTTCCAATGAAGGTGAAGTCACAAACTTGAGCAAGAAATCATACACTATTTGCAAGTGAGACCACGCGGGATCAAATGTTGGCTCAGAGTCATTGTTGTTTTCACCTAAATTGGAGATACTCGACTGATAATTAGGAGGGAAATCACGGAATAGATTAATAGAGCACATTTTGCATGCGGCTAAAATTGCAGGCTCCGAGAACTTTGGAGGGTTCTGCGATACGAAATCAAGAAGCTCAAGCAATGTCGCTCGTTTGAGCTCCTTTTCTTGAGTGTTTTTTGCGGGGTCAATGAAGTCAAACACCACGCAGCAAAGGCTCAACTTACTGATGAAAAGATTCAATTTTTCAGAGCTTGGTACATCTTTAAAAGCCAGCAGTGGTTCAATGCCGGCAATAGCACTGGCCGGGAAAACCGCAGCCCGTTTGACGGCAGGGCTAGCAGCATTAGCCCGGCCTGAGCCAAGAGATGAGGCATTGATGCCGGAATTAGGGGTTCTTGCTGAATCTATATCCGATTTTGTGGATTTGCGAGGGAATTTGCTCAAAATCTGCTTAAACATTCTGGAATCTCTTTTCCCTTTTCAGATTACTGAATTTTTTTTAAAAATGGAAACAAATCGAAACTTTGGGGTTTTCAAATCAAAGGCATTTGGGATGAAGGGAATGGATGAAACCCTGATCTTGGGGAGTCATGCATGGATGACGAAAATTGGGGATCTGGAAAAGAAGCCCGATATTGAGAATGTACTTCAGATTACAACATATATCTCATAAAGGCAAGATTTTTAAACAAAGGCTGAACCAAAGAAAGTTACTAAAATGCAATGAAACCCTAGAAACCATCAAACTACCCATTTTTTCAAACTAAAATCAAGAAAGTTATAACAGTCTCCTCCCTTTACAAAACCCATATCGGAATACACGCACAAACATGTGAATGAATTTCTGCACCCATGAATGTACACATCTACAAATACATATATGTGCGCGCATATATATAGGAAGAGAAATGATGGCGATTGTAATTAGCTCGAACAAACCTAGGATTCTTTAGAGAGAGAAAGTGAAGAAGCCACCTAAACACACACGCAGATTGCAGACAGATGTTGGATCGTCAATTATACATAGAATTGTTTGTATTCATGTGCATCTACTTCCTTAAATATGTATGTATTTATATACATTGTAAGGAATTTAGAGAGAGAAATGTGTGCGTGTGTCAGTGGTTAATTATGAAAATCGCCATTGATGAAGGGTGGAGACTTCAAAAGAGGGATCAATTCCTTAATTGCATTGTTTTGTCTGTTTCTTCCTTTAATTAAACCAAATGATGATTTCACTTTTCTGTGTGTACCATGAGAGGGGACTATGACCTACAGCCTACCCCACCCCCATCCCCTCCGTCCCAACCAAAATTCAAAAATAATATTAAATTAAAAATAAGTTATTATTGGTTGATTTTTTAGTTACTTCTAAAATTAATAATCTTTATAATAAACTCTTATCGAGTACCTGTATCCGGTCTATCTATATCTCTTTGGCTTATTTGATTAATTGCAATGAATGGAAGCATTTGTTCATTTGAACACGAGTTTCAAGTCAATTCTTTAGATCACCTAACACTAAACCGAAAAGAATGCAATATTTGTTAATTGTTGATTTCTAAGTGCCTATTTGAAGGTTGCATGTCCGAGCTCTTGAGCTTGAAGAAAGTTCTTTTTGCCATTACTTAATGCCATGAATAAATGATATGATGATTGCATACAATTAGAGATGGCAACGGACAGGACAAGATTCGATGATTAAAATATACACAAATACATGCCATATTTTTCCATTTATGATCTATTTATTTTCTTACATACAATTTAAGCTTAAAAATTAAAACTAAAATACAAGAGTCTGGACACGGACGATGTTCACCATCCCCACTCCAATTCCCTAACCAGACAAGAAGAAATTAACAATATTTTTTATGTTTTGAATTGTTCTACAATTTTTTTTAAAATATAGTAAAACCCACTACCAATAAAAATTTGAGAATTTGTAACTAGAACAAGAAGTAGATATTCTCGATGCAAGAGAGAAGCGAAAAAGGGAAAAACCTGACAAAAATATTGAGATCACTTTAAATTGATTCATATGGGTCGTTTGGTTCATAGAGTCGCAGAATCTAAAACAATATGTAAATAATGTCATCGATTGGCACTACAAAGGGCATTGGTATACCAATAATCTCAATTGTCACTACAAAGCACGTACGACCAAACATGGGCTTCTTGCTGTCGGCAAACGCAACTACAAATTGATTTCCAACCGTCGGTTCTGCTTCTACGACACTTTGCACACACTTTGCACGTGGATGTATTTTGAGGAGAAAGCTCAAATGAGAATGGTGAAGTTAGTTGTCGGTGCTAAGTTGCCTTTAGTAATATTCGACAACCAACATTTTGTCTCCTACATGAAAGAATATCTTCAACTAAGGTACATTGGGATAATAAGAAACACTCTTCGTTCCGATACAATATAATATTTCCTTAATATAAAAAAACAATTGATTATCGATTTGCAAAAAATATGGAGGTGTTAAATCTTTAACTTCGGATATATAGGAAGGGATTAATAAAAGATGTTATATATATGCAACTGCATACTACATAAACCCACTTTGGCACATATATATAAAAAAATTATTACTTTTAAAATTATTGAATTCCCTCGCAACGCTAACAATATATATAACGTTATTATGAGTATTACTAGAGAGTATCATGCGTAGTAAAATTCATTCTTTTACATTTGACAACGCTAGTGTTAATAAACCAGTTATCGATAAATTGTGTAAGGTACTACAACTCGATTTCGGTAGTTATTTATTTCATGTTTGTTGTATATGTTATATTTTTAATTTAATTGTGTAAGATGGTTTGAAATATATTAAGAATGAAATTCAAAGAATTAGGGATTGCACTAATATATAAATGATTTCACCTAACAGAAAATAAACATTAAGTAATTTTGTGCTAAATTTGAGGTGATGAATACGAAAATATTTGTTAGTGATGTAGAGTATTGATGGAACTCCACTTATTTAATATTAGGGCTGGATATGGTTCGGTTCGGTTCTGAAGAGAATCAAACCGAACCAAAATATTCGAGTATTTAATAAATGGAACCGTCGGGTTCAAATATAATTATGGAACTGTTCGGGTTTGGTTCGGTTCGGTTCGGTTCAGTTCAGTTCTATTCGGTTCTGTACCATAATTAATTTTTTCAATATTTACAGCAACACTATAACTAATGATATGTTCATTCGTAGTTTCGATGGGCAGTTGGAGAGGGAAAGTCGGACTCGACAATCGGCGACTTCGATTGGGGCATGTAGATGTAGGTTTTCAATTTATAAAATGATTTGGGGTTTATGGACCTGTGCTTACCGAATGAAAGTATGAAATTGGAAATGGAAGGATAAAAAGTTAAAAAGGCTTAGATCTTGGGCTAACAATAAAATTAATAATTGGGCTAAAAAATTAAAACGAAAAATTGAATTTAAAAATTGGGTTGGGCTGGGCTGTGCTAGTTATTCATGGACTTGGCTGGGGAGTTGGAGCATTAATTACAAAATTAGTTAATTTGCTAATTTGTTTAGAAAAAATTAAAATAATTTAATAATTCAATATAAAAAATTAAAAAAATTATTTAAATTCGGTTTTCTTTTTTGATTTTTGGTCTAGAACCGATAACCGAACCAAATACATCGATTTTTGATTCAAATACTCGTTAGTGTATTTAACTTATAAAGAACCGCTTGGTTCAATTCGGTTCGAAAATTTTGTTCAGCCCTGTTTAATATTAAAATCATGCGAAGGATTTGAACATTAATAACTGGATTTAATAAGAATAGGCATATTTTGAATGAATCCGAATAACTTTTAACTTTTAAAATTAAGAAAAAATGACAAGTTTTTACGACTCTACAAATATTTTATCTAGAATTTTACTATTCTACTAAATGTATGGTGCTTCAATGTCTTTATATAATTGCAAGAGTTTTTTATAAATAAAAAAATGACTCCAATTTTAGTGCGGTTATATATTCTATAGAATTAAAGTTTAGAAAATATTAGAAAGACTTGCATATATTATTTCCTTTAGCAAGTATCATGAACCCCTATACAATTTATCGGATACTAAATATGTAATTGATCAATTTCAAAAATCTTAACTTTTAATACACTTAGCACTTATAGAAATTTAGAATAAACTTTATGTGAAATGTCTTGAATGATATGTAAGAATGAATGTGTGCAAATATTAGTTGGATACCCTCTGCAACTACTCTTCCCCCTGATATTGAAGAAGACGATGCTGAAATATTAAATTTATTTGATGACAATAATACATATAGATATTAAGCAAATGCAATAGATCCCTCTAGTAGTATGTCAGCGTATATAATCAGACATTTGACGCAAGTCCAAATGCATTGTCTACTGAATTAATTGATTACTTTATAATATGCCAAATAAAAAAATAATTAAAAAAGATTCGGAAGAAGTAATTGAATTCTGACAAAAGTACGAACGACGATGGTCAATTGTTTCTGCGATTGCAAAAAATACTCACACATTCGGTTAACATTGTAGATTCAGAGCCTATTTTTAGTGCAGGTAAGAAAGTTCTGTCTGAGGTTATGAACTCATTGAAAAAAGATATTTTAGAAGCATTTTCGACAGCAAGATAAATATGTCGAAATTACATGTCGTTAGGTAAGTGATATTTAATTTAATCATATTAATCAAAACAATTATTTTATAATATAATTTTTTATTTTTAAAAAAAGTTGGTCGTGTACAATTTTTAACTCCGCATACTCGTAATTTAAGTAGCCGATCACAAACCCGACTAAAAGATGAGGGTTTATCTATTATTAAAAAAAAAAAAAAGACGAGCTCGAGAGACAAAGTTCGGTGTTCGTGAGATTCCGCAAGTGTACGGATCGTGACAATTAATAAAGTGAAATTTTTGAAGTGTGAATATCGTCCCACATAAACTATTATCTACTATAAAATTTTAAACTAATATAATTTCAATTTAAACTAAAATGGTAACTAATAATCAAATCAAGTTATGTTTTCTAAACGAAATTATAATAAATAAAATAACAAACTCAAATTAAAATGTAGATAAGATTATGTGCTGATGTAGTTAGAATTTTCGATTTCACTTATATTATTTATCATACAT
>CAIGRF010279066.1:5855-16686 GCA_903798235.1 Fraxinus ornus
GTCGGAAGTTGCCGAAAAATTGCCTCAAACTTGCCCAAAAAATCTGAAAATCTGGACAGATTTTCATAATTTTCGGTTGCCGACTTCGTGGGTTTATTCCGGCCGAATCACTTAGAGTTTTTAGGAGATTTTTTGTGGTAATTGAAGAGGACATCGTGGGCTTTCCGACGGTATCTGAAATCGACAGTTTTGGTGGTCGGAAGCTGCCGAAAAATTGCCTCAAACTTGCCCAAAAAATCTGAAAATTCAGTGACCGTTTGTGAAAGAAATTTCAAACTTCAGTGACTGTTTTAAAATTTTCAGATAATTTCAGTGACCATTTGTGAAATTAACCCATACTTTTATATGTGATTTTTATATTTTTTCTACTTTTTAATTAAACATTCATAAAAAAAATCACTTTTTTCACAAAATATATTTTCAAAAAAATCTACATCAAACATATCATAAGTCTCGTTTATTTAAAATTTGTGGATGTGGCGGCACATTCTGTCTAGATTTGGTTTAGGTTTGGGTTTCTATATTCGATGGCAAGATGAAAAGGCATATAATAATGCATTGTGTACACATCTTAGGGCGTGTCGATCTAAAAGCGTTGAATAGTTGCACATTGTGTACATATTTGGGTCTCCATAGCCGAGGTCAAGATGAAAAGGCATAGTAACACATTGTATGTGCCATGTCCATGACATAGGTTTAAATTAGGTCATATGGATCTAAAATTTATTGTGGTTTGTTCGGGTCTATACAATCAAGCTCAAATATTGAGTCAAGTCAATTAGCACCTGTTTGTTGTAAATTAAAATTAGATTTTTAGTAGATTTTGATAAAAATTAATAAAATGCGTGATTAAAAAGTTGTGAATCTCATAAAATGTGGTTAAAATTAATTGTTGATTTTAACTTAAAATTAAAATCAGATTTTAATAAAAAAAACAAACAGGTCGTGAGGTTTGAACCATCATCATCATATCACATCCATATCATTCCAAGCTTAAACTATTAGTCATAGTTTTCATAATTATAAGTATGGAGCATAATGACATAAATATATCACATAAATTTCTCTCTTAAAGTGGAATATACAAAATATATCGTAAGTGAATATAGGAAATAAAACATGCTATGAATTTATCTCAAGATAATGGCAATAATGATATAAATAAGAACATCAAAATTTATGTGTAAACCCAAGATGAGAAAAATCACAAAAAGAAGAGGAGAATTTAACTATAATCAATAATGAATATGTTTACAACATCAAGTTTTCAATTCTCTCAATTGAAATCTACTATCTAACTCTAGGTGATATTGGATATGTATATGGAGATACAACAATGTGCAATATAGAAGCCTCTTTTTGGAGTTATAGATGAAGAAGAAAATATAAAATCCGGAAAAGTCAGAATAAAACCCGTCACGATGAAGCCTCGGCGCCACCGGGCCAGCGCCCCAACGCTCAGGGCGTTTCGTTGAACAAGGGTCGCCGGCGCAGGCTCGACTTTCGGTAATTATGCCTCCAAAATATTTTTCTTCATCGCAAAGTCCTTTTTCAAATCAAACTCTCAATCTTTGATGAAATTTAATCTCTATTAATTAGGACTTCCAAAATCAAAATTTTTTAAACTTATTTTATTCAACCAAATACCAAATCATATGGAATTTGGGTCACACACAACAAAATATGACATACTATATTTTTTTTATGAGTTGAAAAAGAGTATTAAAAAAAAAAAAGGGGGCAACCTAACAAAGACAGTGGCACGGGCCACCACGTCAGACCAACGTTGCTTTACTGTAAAGGATAGTGACAATGTGTTCGTAAATACTAATACATAAGAATGTGGACATGTTCTTATGCAAAACACACAAGAAAGTGCCAACAAAGAAAAGAGAAAAGACTATGATAGGACAATCTTTTCAAAAATTAAATAAAGTTTAATGAGTCAAGTTCAAATAAAAGAGTGAAAAAGTCACTTGATTAATAAAGAGAGGTTTGGAATTTTCTATTGAGTTCGACTTTATAGAAGTACAAAATTTAAAATTTTCTTTTCACGGTCTAAGTCACAAATCGTTATACGAATAAAGTAAACAACTTTCTTGGGTATCAACATCTTTTAGGGAATTTGTAGTAGTCTTGGTTTTGCACGGCTTATTTCCTTTGCCCTTTTAGTCTTGGGTTCTCTGGCAACAAAGAGGCTACCTCATTATGAAGTAAAAGAAGTTGAAACGAAATTTGCTTTACTCTATGCTTATAGGATTTATGAGTAATGTAAACATCTTTCAAGAGTGTCAACAACATGAGAGAGATTGTAATGTGTTAAGATGTGAAAATTTGTGAAAGAGGTAAGCTCGATTGTATTCTAAAACAAATGTAGCTTTTCGAGTATTAGACACTATTTACAAAAAAAAAAAAATTAAGATATTTCCATTTAAAATATATAATTTAATTCAATATTATGTATTATATATTTGCGTTATAAGGATGGCAAACGGGAAGTTGGGGCTATAGTATCCCGTTGTCCTTTTCGGAAGCAAGGCAAGGACAAGGCGGAGATTAAAATATTTTTTATTTATTGTCTGTTTAATTAATTAATTTTTTTACTTTTTAATAAAATTAATTTAAAATAGAATATACAAAAAAAAAAAAGAAAAAAAAAAGAATTGGAATGAAATACATGATTACAAAGATTTCAAGATACACTTTAAAAAAAAAAAACTTGTGAAATAGTTTAAAAAATAGTTGTTCACATTTGTGACCAACTAATAACATGGCAAGGTCGCAATAACATGTTAGCATCACAATAATACACAATTATTGTCACAATTACAAATCACAAAAAGTTACAGTCACAAAAACATAAATTGTGAATTATAATCACACTTTTTTTAAGATCAAATATTATTTATTAGTCACAAATACCCATTTTTATGGTCTCATATTATCTATTGATAACAAATTATCTATTTTATTGAACACAATCACATAAATAATTGGTCACAAACATTATTCATCACCATAGCCACCATCACCACCGCACCACAACCACCAACCACTATTTGCAAACTGTCATCGATCTGAAATTGCAAATGGGGGCTTGCAATTTCATAGATTGCACTAGAGGCCATGTCCTCAAATCCTTATCAAACCCTTAATTTTCTCCTCCTTTTTCTGAGTGTTGCCAACGCCACAAGCGGTACACCATCTCAAGCGCAAAGTTGGGCATAGGGTTGTTACAATAGCAATGTCATGACACTACCACGAATGCAAGCATCAAGGAAATGGTGGTGACGATGGCGGGTAGTGGTGATGGACGACAATTGTGGTGGTGTGGCTGTAATTGTAACTTGAGAAATGGATAAAGAATACATTAAGGTTTGGGATACACCTTATTTTTGAAAGGAAAAAGCTTACACCTGATTTTTACAATGATAAGTTGAAAAGTAGGTGTAGGAGTAATTTTCACATAAAAGAAATTCTCGAAGCTTAAGGTTTTGAACCTCTTTCCCATAAATTCCCATTGTCCAAAAATGGCTTACCCACTCCCTCTCCCAATATTTTTTTTCCATTTCAACTAGTACATCAATATTCCTACTGAAACATGAATCGACTCAAGTAAATGCATTTAAAGATATGTAGTTTAAGACGTAATGATGTTTAAGTCGATTATCATTATATTATATGTGATATGGTCATAGGTGGTGCACCTCGAGCATGAAGACTCACAATGCTCTCCTTTTGTAATTATGAGATTCGTGTGCTCGAGCCAGACAGTCCTCAGGTAACCTTGAGGATTTCCCGATGAATGCCTACGACATTTATGTCAGGTATCCTCGAAGGTGTGTGCTCGAGTTTTTGCCTTAGCCAAATTCTCAAAGTACTCTGTGATCAAGCGTTAATAGTTCTCACCTCGTAAGAACTTTAACCCTATCCAATTACCACAATTCAAGAATTCTAGGTCTAGAAAGAGTCTATCTTGGAAAATACTGTAGGTAATGTAAGATTAGACTTTCGGTTGTAATCCAACACTTATCCCAATAATAATTTCTAAAAATAAGGATGCCGAATCCAACTAGGAATGCACTACTATCTAGCTATATAAATATGGAATATTAGATCATTATTCAGGTACATTTTTACATACAATTTTCATATCTCAAACTTTTTCATATTCTCTCTCTAATTTAAGCATCAGAGGGGCGATGAGGACATACCTCGACGCCTTTGTTTCATGTACCAGAAGATCACGTTTGTGCTAATTCTCAGTCGTCAAACTCGAAATTCAATAGGTACAATTTTTGATAGCATCATTGGCGCCGTCTTTGGGAAAAGTTTCCAAAAGTCATTGTGAATACACGTTCAGGTCTTCCTCCGACAAGCTCATCCGCTCCAAACCAAACCCTTGTCACGAAACCCCGACTCCATCAAGAAGAATTATCAGCAATACCAGTTCCTCAACCAGCAGTGGTTACCGTTGGAGCATTCGAAGAACTCCGTCAGCAAGTCACAACGCTAACTCAACTATTAAGCCAAAGAAATATTCTCCAGGCATCGGTACCGACACAAGAACCTACACAGGCACAACCAGAAGGTTTCATGGCTGATGTTAGAGCTCGGGACACCCGTGATGCCCATGAAAATGGTGGATCTAGGGCCTCTCGGGCATACTCCCAGTTGCTATGGCCTCGAGGTTGGTTACCATGGACTCATGCGAACTCACTCAGATCATAAAAAATGGGATTACGGATGGACTACAACAAAATACCAAGGGAACGACATGGTTTACCTCTAACACACCATTCACGCCAAAGATTCTTTCTTATCCACTCCCAGGTAAGTTCAAATATCCCCGCATAATGGAGTACGGTGGAACCGCTGACCCCATCAACCACCTCAATATGTACACAGACGTCATGAACCTACAGGTTGCACTAGACCCAATAATGTGCAAGGCCTTTCCTCAAACTTTAACCAATACTGCCAAGGATTATTTCGCTACGCTGGAGCCTAACTCTATAGCATTATTCTCAGATCTTACAATAAGTTCTCCGCCTTCTTCGCAAGTAGTAAGAACATCAGGAAGATAGCCGCCACCCTCATGCAGCTCCGCTAGGGCCCAATGAGACCTTATGTAACTTCATGACGAGATTCAACAAAGAAATGTTACAAATACCCGACCTTCACATTACATCGACTGTTTTAGCTCTAACATATGCAATAAGGTGTGAAACCTTCGATATGTCTTTATCTAAGACACCCCCTAAGTCAGTGATTGAGCTCCTCATCCAAGGAGAAAATTAAATCAATATAGAAAAGACAATGAAGGCTAGCCTAAGCTCTGAGAAGCCCCAACTTACGACAAGATCATGCTCGAGGCGAGCAGAGGCAGGAAATACCACCTAGACCATTCTCCCGTCTGAATATCTCTAGACCAATATACTAATGGAGATAAGGGATATGAAGGAGCTCAAATGGTCTCCTAGGTTGCGATCTTCCCCGGAGACTAGAGATAAGAGAAAATAATGTGACTACTATAGGGATCATAGGCACACAGCGAAGGAGTGCATAACATTATAGCGAGAGATTGAGGCACTAATTAAGAGATGATTCTTGAAGACATATGTCAGGCACGATAAACGTCTCATGAATGATCACAACAAAAGGGAGGACCTCAGAGTCAAGAGGAGGTAACGAGCCCACAACCGGTATAGTTAATATCATAGTTAGGGGAATAGCATCGGGAAGAGATTCAAATAGTCGACGAAAGCAATATGCTCGACAATACAGCTTGACTCAAGAGACCACTCTTTACAACACAGAAGACATTACCTTTGGTTAAAAGGATTTGAAAGGCATAACATATCCTCATGATGATGATTTAGTCATATTTGTTATAATAGCCAACTTTGAAGTCAGAAGGATACTGGTGGACATTGAAAGTGCAACCAATGTATTGTCCCATGACGCCTACGTGGAGATGGGAATTTTTACTAACCAACTCAAGATGGTCAAGACCCCACTCCGAGGATTTGGGGTGGAACAATCATCTTGGAAGGAGTTGTCGACCTTTCCCTAACTTGGGCTCAGGTCAGAGGCAGGTAACAGAGATTACACATTTCCATGTGGTCCGTACCTACGTGGCATATAACGCCATCCTTGGAAAACCACTACTCAATAAGATCAAAGCCATAGTATCTACCTTTGGCCTTGCTATGAAGTTTTCGAATAGTCATGGTGTGGCATTGTGTGTAGGGATCAGACAGCAGAAAGGAAGTGTTATGTTACTAGCATTCAAGGTTTGAGTACTGATGTCATGCAATTATCCACACCTGAGCTCCAGCTCAAGTAACAGGAAAGACTTTCTCCGGTGGAAAGTTTGGTAGAGTTCAAGCTCGAGCAAGGCAAAAAAGTAACCACCGGCTAGGATCTTGGCGTCGCTCTCAAGGATAAACCCATCAAGTGCTTGTCCCACAATATTGATGTATTCGCATGGAAGGTTGAAGACATGTCTGGGATAGACCATAATGTTGTGGTCCATAGACTCAACGTAAGGCCTATGGCCAAGCCAGTAAAGCAAAGGAAGATGAAATTTGCACCGGAAAGACGAAAGGTAATACGTGAGGAGATCAATAAACTCGTCAATGCTCAATTCATTAGGGAGGTTCAATGTCCAGATTGGCTCGCCAACATTATTCTTGTCAAGAAGGCTAATGGAAAATGGAGGGTCTGTATTGACTTCACATATCTCAACAAGGTGTGTCCAAAAGAACTATCCCCTACCTTGAATTGATAATTTGGTAGATAGTACATCGGGCCACAAGTTGTATAGCTTTCTTGATGCATTCTCGGGCTATCACCAGATTCTTATGGCTGAAGAAGATCACGAGAAGACGTCATTTGTAGCTGACTCTGACATCTACTGTTACCACAAGTTGTATAGATGTCTTGATGCATTCTCAAGCTATCACCAGATTCTCATAGCTGTAGAAGAGCAAGAGAAGTCATCTTTCATAGCTATCTCAGCCATATATTGCTACAAGGTCATGCCATTCAGTTTGAAAAATGCAGGGACAACATATCAGAGACTTACCAACAAAGTCTTTGCTGATTTGATCGAGAAAAACATTGAAGCCTACATCAAGGACATGGTGGTCAAGAGCAAGCAAATGAATGAGCATATTGCTGACATTGAGGAGGTGTTTTCTACAATTTGAAGGTATAAAATGAAGTAAAACCCAAGAAAATGTGCTTTTGTGGTAGCCTCGAAGAAGTTTTTGGGCTTCATATCATGCCTAGGGGAATTAAGATAAACACGGACAAGATACAAGACTTAATATCCATGAAGTCGTCGAGGAGTAAGAAAGATGTACAAAAGCTGACGGCAAGGTAACTGCTTTGAATAGGTTCATGTCTAGAGCAGCAGACATGTGTTTTTCCTTCTTCAAAGTTCTTAGGGACAATCAGACCTTCAATTGGAATGAGGAATGTGAAAGAGCATTCCAGGAACTCAAAAAAACACTGACAACTCTTCCAATTCTCACAAAGCCCTAGCCTGGAGACACATTATACTTATACATGGCTGTATCTCACAATGCAGTGAGTAGCGTACTGGTTAAGGAGGTTAAGAAGGCTCCACAACCTATCTATTATGTGAGCAAGGTATTGCTTGACGCAAAAACAAGATATACATTGGCAGAGAAACTCGCCCTGGTTATGGTGCACCAAAACTACGACAGTATTTTCAATCACATCCAAATGTCGTGCTCACAGACCAGCCCTCGGGTAGATACTCCAAAAACTTAATGTTTCGGGAAGATTGTTGAAATAGGCAATTGAATTTGGTGAATTTGATATATAGTTCAAGCCCCGACCTTCTATTAAAGGACAAGTATTAGCGATCTTCATTTCAGAGCTCACCCCAAGGCTTCGAAGGCCAGGGGATAGCTCGACCACTAAGGCGTACACGTCGGAAATATTCATCGATGGGGCATCAAACTCCTCAGGCTCGAGTCATCAAGGAGTACGAGCTCTGGCCTTCAAGCTCATAAGGTACGGATATTATTGGCTGACCATGAAGAAAGATACCTCAGACTGTGAAAAAATGTAATAAGTGCCGAGGATTGATAATGTCGTTCATACTCCTACTAAAGAGCTCGCTTCCATACATTGTTCGGCCCCTTTCGAACAATGAGGAGCTGACATCCTCGAGCCTTTTCCAATAGCAAGAGGATAACTAAAGTTCGTTGTTGTGGTGGTAGAATATTTTACCAAGTGCACAAAAGAAGAACCTCTAGCAACTATTTTAGAGCCAAAGCTGAGGTCTTTCATCTGTAGTCTGTCATATGCAGCTTCGGGAGGCAATTTGACAATGCACAATTCAAGAATTTTTGTACCAACCTTGGGATAGATCATCGTCTAACATCAGTCTCACACCTTTATAGCAATAGCCTAGCCGAAGTAACTAACCGCATTATATTGCAAGACCTCCGTACCAAGATTGTGGGTGCTCATGGTAACTGGCCTGACGAGTTACCCTCCATATTATGGATTTAAAGGACTTTGTATTAGACAACAACAGGTGAAATCCCATTCATGTTAGCTTTTGGGTTGGAAGCCACGATTTTAATAGATGTTAGCCTACCTACTATGATGTGTTTGGAGCAAAGTATCGAGGAACACACAACGGAACATCTAGACATCCTTGAGGAGGCACGCGAGCAAGCTGTTCTACGAGTCGCTTCCTATCAAAATAGGACGTTCAAGATTTTAATAACAAGGTCAGACCCATGAGATTTAGGGTTAGGGATCTAGTGTTCAGAAAGGCCAATGCTGCAGATCATGCCCTGGATAAACTTAGCCCAGCATGGGAAGGACCCTATAAAGTCATTAGACAAGTTCGAAGAGAACCCTACAACTTGAGGGATATGTCTGGAAGACCGTTTCCAAGGCCTTTGAATGCTGGCAATCTCAAAATTTATTACAAGTAGTAGTCCCCACATTATCTAGTTGGTTTAATTAGTTTTACTTTTATTTTGGGCTTGCATGCCCCATGTACATTTTTCTTGCTTTTAATTAGCTTACTTTTAATCGGTCTTGTACGTGCAAAGTGTTTTTTTCTTTTTGGTGGTTTATTTGTCAAGGCCTGCGAGCCTATACTTGTCTTAAAGCATATGAAAGTTTATATAAAAGTGGCAATTGGGTAAGACCCAACGAAAATTTTATCCAAGTAATTGCCACGAGCATGCACTTTCAAGACCTATCATGACCAGGCAACACGAAGACGTACCACGAGCATGCACTTTCAAGACATGTCACGAGCAGACACCTCAAAGACCTATCACGAGCAGGCACTCCAAAAACATGCCATGAGCATGCACCTTCAAGAATGCTCAAGCATGATCAATCTGAAATACAATCTCGGATTCATGAGTCCTCAGGTGTGATCACTTGTATTACACACCGAACTAGAGGTCGAGCCTAAAACATCACTAAACCCTCGTCGTACCTCCGGATTAGTCACTTTTCCATAAGGTTTGAACTTGGCGTCGAGCCCAAGACTTTGTCAAAAAGATAATTAATTGTGTTGACGTCGAGCTAAAGCTTCAATTATAAGCACGCCTCAGAGCTCAAGTTTAATCCTTAGTATTTTGACTCGAACTTAACGTCAAGCCTAGCCTTATGTCTAATTTACTCAGGTCATTCATCGAACCTAAATGCTCAATTAGTCGTCGCGCTTATTAACGATTAAAAGGACGAGACAAACACATGCAAAAGTAAACATCGAGCATATCATTTACAAAATTAAAACATCAAAGATCAAAAGTCATCGGGCAATATACTTTGCAAAAATATTAAACATAAAAGCCCAAATGGTCTAGCAATGTAATTGACAAAATATTAGAAACTTACATTGTAAAAAATGGGGCTCGGGGTAGAGAGTTCCTAATCTAAATCGTCATGCCCAGGAGTTTGGTCAGATGCCACAACGTCAACCTCGTCATCCTCACCCTCATCCTCGCCAGCATCCTCGAAATCTGAGAGCTCGAGGCTGTAGCCATACCGAGCATGGACTTCAAAACCTCGGGCTGAACATTGGGAAGTCTAGATCGTAGAAAGGCTCGAGCTTCTTTGAAGGCATGGAGGTACGCTCCCGAGGCATAATCAGCCTTCAATTTGTCACACTCCTCGGACACTTTAAAATCTTCCCAAGCTCGATCCTTGGCCTCAGATATCCTGCCTTCATGTTCTTTACATTTACGCTCGAGCTCGAGCTTCAACTCTTCAGCCTTATCCTTGGTAGCACCACTTTCATCTCGAGCTCGACGCAACTCGTTCCTGGCATCATCACGTTCTTTCAAAATGGCCTCACACTCAGCCCTCAGATCAACAAGCTTCTTGTCCCTGAGCTCGACGACCTCCATAAGCCCAGCCATTTTATGGGACTCGTCCATCCCTTGTAGTGAGAGGCATCGGACAACGCACGGGGTCTATTAGAGAAACGAACATGTGTTACATTGAGATAAATACATGAAATAAATTCAAAGCTTAATCTGAACTTTTTACCTTCAAAGTGAAAAACTCAAGGGCATTCATCCCCTCGTCGAACCCTACATCTCCTTGGTATTTTGCCACAATGCGCGGCACCAAGTGGCAGCCCTCAAAATTTTTTATTAGTATAATTTTTCACCCGGAAAATTTTTAAAAGTTTAGATCTTTTTGTTCACGTTTGGGTTTATTTTACGTGGAAATTGTCCATTAAAATGAATTTTTTTTTACAGTTGGTTATGAAATTTGTTAACATTGTCAAAAAGTAAAAAAAAAAAAAAAAAAA
>CAIGRF010279097.1:0-12822 GCA_903798235.1 Fraxinus ornus
ATCTAAATAAAATAGAGGCTATATAATTATAGTATTTAGTAGAAATTTGAATTACAATCCGTATGGGTTTGACACTAATTCCATTATTATATTACAAAACTTAACACCGTACACTTGCGGTATAAATCACGTTATAGAAAACGCGTGACACTTCTCATTGTTCCTCTTCCAATTTATTTTATTTTATTTAAGGAAGTGAGTTCAAACGAGTCTAAGGTTTTGTTTTGAGAAAATAGGAAGAGTTAGTTGTCCATTCTAACAAATTTTCATAGCTTCGACACTCGTTAGATCTTGAAATCAGTCCCTATAATGATCATCCATCCTAACAACATCCCTCTTCATGATAGGAATATTATAACCTAGCCTGGGTAGGATGTCTTAGAGATAAAAATGGGAGTGAGGCTGACTCAGCTATTGGGAAAGAGTAGGAGCGTTAAAATATAAAATCAATCATCAATAAGAAAAGTTGGACTCCAAGAGTCACATTCCTAGGTTAAATGTTCCTGCCAAGGGCTAATGACCGAGTTTATGGACCAGAGATTTGTGTGGCGCTCAATTCCCCCATATTAGCGGCCTTCTCTCGAATGGTGTGAAAATCCCTTTCTTCCTAGGGAATATTCCCAATTCAGATTTGCCATAATGGATGGATGCCTACTTTTCGGTTTGGCACAAGTTGGGTTTTCTCAAGCTCATTGTAGTATAGTTGAACTTCATGTATGGCTTTAAAAAAGAAGGAAAGGATTTAGTTGGTACTACACTAGTGTTAAGGCTAGAACTGGAGAGCTAATAGTATTAGACATTCCTACTTGAATTAAGAGGTAATATGCTAATTTCGACTTTGTCAGAGGAGATTGGTAGTTTCAGGGATGATGTGGTTCGCACTCATTACCATAAAATATATAATTTTATATCTCAGACACCTATTAGCTTAGTGATTTTTACCTAAACTATTTTACTAGTGTTTCCCTTATTTGGTAGACTACTGATGCTACCAAAAATTGCACATGTTGATTTTCGAGCCTGAGACGAAGAATGAGCACGAATGAGATCTTCTAGTACCTGAAATAAAGGAGTCGAGGTGTGTCCTCGTCGCCCCTCCGATGCTTAAGTCAGAGAGAGAATATGAAAAAACTTGAGTGCTCAAATTATATGTAACAACGTACATGAATAATGAATTGGAACCTTGTATTTATAGAGGTAGGTAGACCATTCTTGGTTGGATTTGGTTTTTTACGTGTTCTTATCCTTGGGAATTCTACTTGAGATGAGTATTGCACTGCCACTGTAGATCTAGTCATATTTTGACTATGACACTCCGCATATAAACTCATTCTGGACATAGGCATCTTAACTTGAGGTATTTGGATAGACTTAGAATTCCTAGAAAGTTGAATCAATCCATGTCGAAGGAAAAGGCCAGAGGACACAACAATCTTTGGGGGGCATACATCCTCGAGGACATATCCCAATGACACCGTCACCATGTTATCGTATGAGCTCTATTACCAATCATCGAGATACCCCGAGGACCTCTCATACCCGAGGACGGATGGCCTATTTTAGCATATACCACTCCTCGAGACTTCAGAGCTCGGGATGATAATAAAATGCCCAAGTCAGTAGCCACTGTGCATCCACTCCTAGAGCTCGAGCGTTAAGGTGGATGCACAAAGGTCGGAAATAGTATATTGAGCTTTGGGACTCCTCAGGATCCTAACCCTAAATGATTGTTCAATGGTCAGTGTAAAATAGGTTATCGAGGATTCTTGGATGTGTGACATGTGTCAAAATCCAACGGTCCGGACTATGACCTTTAGTATCCCATTTCCATGCCTATATATACCTTATTTACGATTTATTTTGCTGTAAAATTTTTTGTGTAAGATCGAGCTCCAACACATCCCTTAGAAACTTTTGGGCATCGAGTAATTGTTAGGGTAAGGCTCGAGACTTTAAGTTATTTTCTTAGTTTTTATTGAGAGACGTCGAGTAATGAGGGCTCTGGTAGTTTGAGTAGTAATGATGACATTTGAATGTCGATGATTCCTTTGGCGATCTCCCTAGATGCTTGACCTAGGTACCATAGTAACATCGGGTTGAAGTTCTCCAATGATCCTTGTAAGTTCAAGGAACACCTAGCTATATCAGCTGCTCGAGAGTTCGGGCTAATGCCTAACTGTGACATGAGGTCGCCTGACCCCAAGGATAGGATGGTGCAAGCTCGGGAAGGAGAGTTCGTTATTTTTAGGAACACTCTAAAGGCCGGGTTTAGGTAGCCCTTGCATTCCTTTTTTGTAGGCTTGTTAGTTGAGCACTCCATGTGCCCAAGGCAGCTAGTGCCTAATGCATGGATGATGCTCATTTAGTTTTCTTCATACCTCGACCTATGTAGAATGGCGTTCGAGCTTAAGCATCTTCTCGGTACACTTGTTTTGCTAATTTATATACTCGAAGGGAGTTTAGAGTCCCAAGCATGCCGAGCTCGCTAAAGGGTTGGAAGGGTAGATGGTTTTACGCAGTTACTTGAGATCCTGACCTTTCGATTTGGTCGAGGTGATGCTGCAAAGTTTTGTGAGGTCAGGCGTACTTCGAGTTATTAGAGCGAGATAGGAAGATGCTCGATGAGCTCGATCCCTTGGTGCTAGAAATGACGGACATCCTCGGGGATGAAGTTTTAGACCTCGCTAATGCTAGAGTCCGCGAGGGTAGGGCTTTGTTACTTAGATCACGTTCTTATTTCTCGACGTTAAGATCGTTCTAACAAGATGTTATTTTTATGCAGAAATGTCTTTTGATCCATCAGTAAGGTAAGTTTGTGAACTCGAAAACGAAGGCTCTTCAGCATGATACAGCCGCCCTGACGAAGGAGAAGAAATGACCCCGAGCCTCGAACCGTAATGAACCTTTAAGGGGACTTGGAGAGACCTCGCAACCCCGACGTCTTGACCCGAGCCCAAGATCAGTCCGACCGCCAACTTTTTCTTCCCAAGAAGTACCTACTCGTTATACTCTCGAGATTATAAACCTCGAGGATGACTGCATACCTTCAATGGCCTCGATAATTGAAGATTTTGAGCGCTGTCACTTAGTCCCAAGTATCGTGGCCAAGTACTGAGGTGATGTTGGGTTCGACGAGAGAATGAAGGCCCTTGAGTTCCTTACTTTGAAGGTAAGAAACTATACTATGCTCTAAATATGTTTCATGTATTTCTCTCGACGCTAACACTTGTTCTTTCCTTTGACAGACCCTGAGCGTCACTTAAGGCCTCTATCTTTGCAAGGGATTGATGAAATCTATAAAATGGCCGAGCTCGTGGAGGCCGTCGAGCTTAGGGATAAAAAAGTTGCTGATATGAAGGCTGAGCGCGAGGCCATTTTGAAATAGCGCGATGATGCAGGAACGAGCTATTTCGAGCTCAGGATGAAATCGATGCTACTAGGATGAGGCTGAGGAGGTGAAGCTGGAGCTCAAATATGCATATAAAAAGTATGAAGTCAAGTAGCCAGGTCAGGAAGTGAGCTTGGGAAGAGTTCAAGATGTCAGAGGAGTGGAGTATTATTCGGGGGAATACCTTTATGTATTTAAAGAGGCCAGAGCATATCTTTGGGCTCCCTGTCGAGAACGAAGGTGATGACGTCAAGGTTGATGTGGTGACATCTAACCAAGCTCCCGACCATGATGACCTAGACTAGGCCCCAATACTTCGAGCCCTATTTTTTCTTCGACGACTTGTAAATTTCCTTTTTTTGTTACGTACATTGCCTTACCACATGGGCTTTCATGTTTTAAGTTTGTAACTTATATTGCCCTACCTCTTCCGGGCTTTTTTATTTTTGTTCAAGTATATGCTCGATCTTTGCGTTGTGATATTATGCATGTGTTTATCTCGATCGTATAATTGTTAAATGGTAAGACGACTAGCTTAGCTTAGGCTCGACGTATGGCCTGAAGTAACTAAACCTAAGCCCTAAAAATCCAAGGTTAGGTTCAATGTTAAGTTTGAGCCTAAACGTTAAAGATTAAACTCGAGCTCTAAGGATGGGTTTTTAAACAAAGTTTAGGCTCGACATTAAGATTGTGCCTAAACGTTAAAGATTAAACCTGAGAACTGAGGCTAGGTTTTTAACTAAGGTTTAGGCTCGACGTTAGGATTGTGCCTAAACGTTAAAGATTAAACCCGAGCACTGAGGCTGGGCTTTTAACTAAGGTTTAGGCTCGATGATAGGTTCAAGCCTAAACGTTAATTAATTAATTTTTTGACAAAGTTCTAGGCTCGATGTAAAGTTCGGATTCAATGGGAAATAATTAATCCTGATATCTAATGGCGGGGATTTTAGTAAATTTTTAGGCTTGACCTTAGGTCCGAGCTTAATACGAAGTAATTACTCTTGAGGACTTAATCATCCTGGGGACTTCTGAATCTGGGATTGCATTTTAGATTGGTCGTACTCGAGATAAAACTTTAGGGGTGCTTACTCGTGACATGTCTTTTAAGGTGCATGCTCGTAGCATGTTTTGGATGTGCCTGTTCGTGATAGGTCTTTAAGGTGCCTACTCATGAGACGTCTTTTAAGATGCATGCTCGTGGCATGCCTTGGAGGCACATTCATGACACATCTTTAAGGCGCTCATGACACATCTTGGAGGTACNAGAAAAGAAAAAATGCTTGGAGTGTACAAGCTCGATAAAAAGTAAACTAAGGAAAAACAAAAAGGTGCATGGGGCATGCAAGCCTAAATAAAAGCAAAGCTAACTAAACCAAATAGATAAGGTGGGGACTACTACTGATATTAAATTTTGAGATTGTCAGCATTCCAAGGCCTTGACAACGGTCTTCCAGACATATCTTTCAAGCTATATGCTCATCCTCGGACTTGTCTAATGACCTCATTGGGTCCTTTCCATGTTGGGCCAAGTTTATCCTGGGCATGACCGGCAGCCTCGACCCTTCTGAGCACTAGATCTCCAACCCTAAATCTTTTGGGTCTAACCTTGTTGTTAAAATATCTTGCCGTCCTATTTTGATAAAAATCAGCTCGTAGGGCAGCTTGCTCGCGTGCCTCTTTAAGGAGGTCGAGATGTTCTATTGTGTGTTCCCCGGTATTATGCTCCAAACGCCTCATGGTGGGTAAGCTAACTTCTGTTAGATTCGTAGCCTCCAACCTATAAGCTAACATAAAAGGGATTTCACCTATTGTTGTCTTGTACGAAGTTCTGTAGTCCGTAATTTGGAGGGTAACTCGTCGGGACAGTTACCTTGAGCACCTTCAATCTTGATGCAAAGGTCTTGTAATATAATTCGATTAGCTACTTCGGCAAGGTGATGATCTATCCCGAGATTGGTCGATGATCTATCCCGAGATTGGTGCAAATGTCCTTGAACAGTGCATTATCAAACTGTCTCCCGTTGTCAATTATGAGCACCTTGGGTATCCCAAACATGCATACGATAGACTTCCAGACGAATTATCTCAGTTTGGGCTCTGAGATTGTTGCTAGAGGTTCTGCTACAGCGATGAACTTTAGTTGTCTTCATGCTATTGGGAAAGGCTCGATGATGTCAACTCTTCATTGTTCGAAAGGGTGAGTTCTTTAGCAGGAGTATGAATGATGTTACCGAACCTCTGGCATTTATCACATCTTCTTACATAGTTAGAGGCGTATTTCTTCATGAGCTTATAGGCAAGTTCAGGGCTTGAAGGTCAGGGCTCGTTTTCCTTGATGATTACCACATATTCCTACGTGAACTTCTGCCAGGGCATGTGTTAATTTTGAGGGCTTGAGACACCTGAGGTATGGAAGCGTAAAGCTTCTCACATAAACTCCTCCATACATGGCTCATGTGTCATGATCATAAATAATTGATTGAGGAACACCATGTTCTCTGAAATAAAGATGGGAGATCCAGGTAGCATCCTCGGACCACTTGACAGAATGTCCCTTGAGACATTCTGTGATTGGGGCAATCAGAGTGCTGAAATTCCTGATGAACCGAAGGTAGAAGGATGCCAATGCATGGAAACTTCTGACATCATGCAAGGTTTTTGGCTTGGGAAATTCCAAGATTCCATCTATTCTTGATTGATCTGCATGAACACCATTAGTAGACACAAAAAACAAAGAAAAGTAACAGAAGTGGTGAAGAAAGAACACTTCTTTTGATTAATGAATAGGCGCTCCGTCCTAAGCATATCAAAAACAACATGGAGGTGATCAAAGTGTGATGCCCACGTCGGACTGTAAATGAGGATGTCGTCAAAGTAGACTACCACGAACTTTTCAATGAAATGTCGTAACACCTGATGCACAAATCTCATAGAGGTACTAGGTGCATTGGATAGTCCAAAAACTATGACCATCCACTCATACAACCCATGTTACGTCTTAAATGTTGTCTTCCACTCATCTCCAGGTCTGCTCCAAATCTGATGGTACCCACTCTTCAAATCAAGCAGATATTATGCATGTGTTTATCTCGATCGTATAATTGTTAAATGGTAAGACGACTAGCTTAGCTTAGGCTCGACGTATGGCCTGAAGTAACTAAACCTAAGCCCTAAAAATCCAAGGTTAGGTTCAATGTTAAGTTTGAGCCTAAACGTTAAAGATTAAACTCGAGCTCTAAGGATGGGTTTTTAAACAAAGTTTAGGCTCGACATTAAGATTGTGCCTAAACGTTAAAGATTAAACCTGAGAACTGAGGCTAGGTTTTTAACTAAGGTTTAGGCTCGACGTTAGGATTGTGCCTAAACGTTAAAGATTAAACCCGAGCACTGAGGCTGGGCTTTTAACTAAGGTTTAGGCTCGATGATAGGTTCAAGCCTAAACGTTAATTAATTAATTTTTTGACAAAGTTCTAGGCTCGATGTAAAGTTCGGATTCAATGGGAAATAATTAATCCCGATATCTAATGGCGGGGATTTTAGTAAATTTTTAGGCTTGACCTTAGGTCCGAGCTTAATACTAAGTAATTACTCTTGAGGACTTAATCATCCTGGGGACTTCTGAATCTGGGATTGCATTTTAGATTGGTCGTACTCGAGATAAAACTTTAGGGGTGCTTACTCGTGACATGTCTTTTAAGGTGCATGCTCGTAGCATGTTTTGGATGTGCCTGTTCGTGATAGGTCTTTAAGGTGCCTACTCATGAGACGTCTTTTAAGATGCATGCTCGTGGCATGCCTTGGAGGCACATTCATGACACATCTTTAAGGCGCTCATGACACATCTTGGAGGTACTTGCAGACCTTGACAAATAAACCACTGAAAATAAAAGAAAAAATGCTTGGAGTGTACAAGCTCGATAAAAAGTAAACTAAGGAAAAACAAAAAGGTGCATGGGGCATGCAAGCCTAAATAAAAGCAAAGCTAACTAAACCAAATAGATAAGGTGGGGACTACTACTGATATTAAATTTTGAGATTGTCAGCATTCCAAGGCCTTGGCAACGGTCTTCCAGACATATCTTTCAAGCTATATGCTCATCCTCGGACTTGTCTAATGACCTCATTGGGTCCTTTCCATGTTGGGCCAAGTTTATCCGGGGCATGACCGGCAGCCTCGACCTTTCTGAGCACTAGATCTCCAACTCTAAATCTTTTGGGTCTGACCTTGTTGTTAAAATATCTTGCCGTCCTATTTTGATAAAAATCAGCTCGTAGGGCAGCTTGCTCGCGTGCCTCTTTAAGGAGGTCGAGATGTTCTATTGTGTGTTCCCCGATATTATGCTCCAAACGCCTCATGGTGGGTAAGCTAACTTCTGTTAGATTCATAGCCTCCAACCTATAAGCTAACATAAAAGGGATTTCACCTTGAGGGTAACTCGTCGGGACAGTTACCTTGAGCACCTTCAATCCTGATGCAAAGGCCTTGTAATATAATTCGATTAGCTACTTCGGCAAGGCGATGATCTATCCCGAGATTGGTCGATGATCTATCCCGAGATTGGTGCAAATGTCCTTGAACAGTGCATTATCAAACTGCCTCCCGTTGTCAATTATGAGCACCTTGGGTATCCCAAACATGCATACGATAGACTTCCAGACGAATTATCTCAATTTGGGCTCTGAGATTGTTGCTAGAGGTTCTGCTACAGCGATGAACTTTAGTTGTCTTCATGCTATTGGGAAAGGCCCGATGATGTCAACTCTTCATTGTTCGAAAGGGGCGGAACAATGTATGGGGGTGAGTTCTTTAGCAGGAGTATGAATGATGTTACCGAACCTCTGGCATTTATCGCATCTTCTTACATAGTTAGAGGCGTATTTCTTCATGGTTGGCCAACAATACCCGTACCTTATAAGCTTGAAGGTCAGGGCTCGTTTTCCTTGATGATTACCACATATTCCTACGTGAACTTCTGCCAGGGCATGTGTTAATTTTGAGGGCTTGAGACACCTGAGGTATGGAAGCGTAAAGCTTCTCACGTAAACTCCTCCAGAAATGGCTCATGTGTCATGATCAGAAATAATTGATTGAGGAACACCATGTAAACGCACAATTTCTCTGAAATAAAGATGGGAGATCCAGGTAGCATTCTCGGACCACTTGACAGAATGTCCCTTGAGACATTCTGTGATTGGGGCAATTAGAGTGCTGAAATTCCTGATGAACCGGAGGTAGAAGGATGCCAATGCATGGAAACTTCTGACATCATGCAAGGTTTTTGGCCTGGGAAATTCCAAGATTCCATCTATTCTTGATTGATCTGCATGAACACCATTAGTAGACACAAAAAACCAAGAAAAGTAACAGAAGTGGTGAAGAAAGAACACTTCTTCTGATTAATGAATAGGCGCTCCGTCCTAAGCATATCAAAAACAGCATGGAGGTGATCAAAGTGTGATGCCCACGTCAGACTGTAAATGAGGATGTCGTCAAAGTAGACTACCACGAACTTTTCAATGAAAGGTCGTAACAGCTGATGCACAAATCTCATAAAGGTACTGGGTGCATTGGATAGTCCAAAAGGTATGACCATCCACTCATACAACCCTTGTTGCGTCTTAAATGCTGTCTTCCACTCATCTCCAGGCCTTATTCTGATTTGGTGATTCTGATTTGGAGATGTCCGCTCTTAATGTCAATTTTTGAGAAAACCTTAGAACCGGACAACTTGTCCAACATATCATCCAAACGGGGAATCGGATTCCTGTACTTCACTGTAATCCTGTTGATTGTTCTGATACCAACTAACGCCTAATAGGATAGTGATTATTTTGCTGACTGGTTTTAGCAGACAAGTAGCAGGGAAGAAACAAGAGAATACGACAAGAAACAAGACAAATCTTTATTAATCATCCAATAATGTGGAAATAACCTACAAGTCGGGTTAATTAGCTAGAAATTCATATTTATCGGAATTTTACCAATAATAGCAAAATCTCAATAATCATATCAAAAGAAAATACGAAATAAAGATATAATATCCCAAAAATATGGGTCAAATCGGGTTCATATTCTATTCTAAAAAGGCAAACGAAATATTACCAAAAAAGGAAAAACATAACTAAAATTATGGGTTCGAACGGGAAAACAGCGGTTTTCCCCTCAAAACTGATGCAAACCGAGTAAAACTCGAAGATCACAACATACGCGCCGAAGAGAGCTTTCCGAATCGGGGTCATGAGCACGATTCTGATAACCGTAGCCAAAGTTATGGCCAAAATACCAAATTGTGTCAAAAAAGGCCCCAATTAGGAAATGTCGTCGATTACTTGCCATTCTTACGCTGATCCGCCAAGTCATGGTACTTTACCGCCATCAATGAGCTATCTAACAACTCGACTTCATCATACTCGGGTCCTCCTACATCAATCCCCCGAGGTTGGAAAGAACTCGCCCTCGAGTTCACATTAGTGTCATCAGAATCCACAAAACAAGGACTTAGGTTCTTCACATTAAAAATATCAGAAGTCTTCAAGTGGCTTGGAAGGCGCAGCCTGTAAGCATTATCGTTGATCTTCTACAGGACCTCACAATGTCCAATCTTCCACTCCTTAAGTTTACTATACACTACTCTCCAATAGGAAAATGATCACGAGTTAAGACCGCCCAAACATAATCACCAACTTCAAAAAGTACCTGACGACGATGACTGTCAGCTTGAACCTTGTACTTGGAGTTACTCTCATGAATAACTAGCTTCACCTGTTCATAAATACCCCGAAGATGTTCTGTCGTCTCATCTGCCTTGTTACTCAAACGACCCACAAGCGGAATAGGGGCTAAATCAAGTACCCCGGAGGGATTCCGGCATAGACAATCTCAAATGGGCTCATTCCCATGGTCCTATTCTTCGACCTGTTATAGGCAAGTTCTGCTTGAGGTAATGCCAAATCCCACTACTTCGGTTTAGTCCCTGCTAGACTCCTCAAAAGATTTCCCAAGCTCCGGCTCACCACCTTGATTGACAAGCACTGCTAAAATTCAACCATGTCCCCCGCTTATCCTATAAAATTTCTCTAGAAACGGCTCACGAATTTGATGTCACGATCAGAAGTAATTGATTGAGGAATACCATGTAAATGCACAATTTCTCTGAAGTAAAGATGGGCGATCCGGGTAGCATCCTCGGACCACTTGACAGAATGTCCCTTGATGCACTCTGTGATTGGGGCAGTCAGAGTGCTAAAATTCCTGATGAACCGGAGGTAGAAGGATGCCAATCAATGGAAACTTCTGACATCATGCAAGGTTTTTGGCCTGGGAAATTCCAAGATTGCATCTATTCTTAATTGATCTGCATGAACACCATTAGTAGACACAAAAAACCAAGAAAAGTAACAGAAGTGGTGAAGAAAGAACACTTCTTCTGATTAATGAATAGGCGCTCCGTCCTAAGCATATCAAAAACAGCATGGAGGTGATCAAAGTGTGATGCCCACGTCGGACTGTAAATGAGGATGTCGTCAAAGTAGACTACCACGAACTTTTCAATGAAAGGTCGTAACACCTGATGCACAAATCTCATAAAGGTACTTGGTGCATTGGATAGTTCAAAAGGCATGAGCATCCACTCATAAAACCCATGTTGCGTCTTAAACGTTGTATTCTACTCATCTCTAGGCCTTATTCTGATTGGGTGATATCTGCTCTTAAGGGCAATTTTTGAGAAAACCTTAGAACCGAACAACTAATCTAACATATCATCTAGACGGGGAATTGGAAACCTGTACTTCACTATAATCCTGTTGATTGCTCTGATACCAACTGACGCCGGACAGAATAGTGATTATTTTGCAAGCTGGTTTTAGCAAACAAGTAACAGGGAAGAAACAAGAGAAAATGCTAAGAAATAAGAAAATTCTTTATTAATCATCCAATAATGCGGAAATAACCCACAAGTCGAGTTAAATAGCTAGAAATTCACATTTATCGAAAATTTACTAATAACAGCAAAATCATAATAATCATACCAAAAGAAAATACGAAATAAAAGAAATAATAGCCCAAAAATAAGGCTCAAATCGGGTTCATATTCTATTCTAAAAAGGCAAACAAAATATTACCAAAAAGGGAAAAAAATAACCAAATTATGGGTTTGAAAGGGAAAACTGTGGATTTTGCCCCCAAGACTGATGTACACCAAGCAAAACTAGGTGACCACAACGTGTGCGCTGAAAAGAGCTTTTTGAATTTGACCGAGCGCGATTCTAATAATCGTAGCCAAAGTTATAGCCAAAATACCAAAACGTGTCCAACAACGGCCCCAATTAGGAAAGGTCGTCGATTACTTGCCTTTCTTCCGTTGATCCGCCAAGTCATTGTACTTTAGAGCCATCAATGAGCTATCGATACTCGGATCCTCCTGCATCAAATGTGGTCTGTCTTGTCAAGTTAGTCTACTCCCATGAAAATGAGTCTTGACAATGCATCCACCTTACCATTATCGGCTCGGGAAGTTTTTAGAATTTTGCAATACTTGAATCGTCTTTGTTGATCATGTATTTTCAGACAGTATAAGCTCATATTCTCGTCCTTCATTTCAATTGTTACTTCGATCTGCCTAACGACGAGTTGTGAATCGCTAAAGAGTTTGACGTGTTCAAGTCCAAGGCTATTAGGAAGCTCAAGAGCAATGACAATAGCCTTATATTCTGCCCCATTGTTGGTGGCTTCGAATTCGAATCAGAGTACACACTAAATTTCAGTCAGCTTATCTGGACTGCTAATTATGGTCCTATCTCTTGAGCCTGAGGTATTTGATGTTCCATCGACGAATATTTCCCAGGTGTTTGCTTTAGCGGTTGAGATATCTGTGGCTCCCGAGGCCTTGGGGAGAGCTATACGATGAAGTCCATTAATACTTGTCCTTTAATAGAAGGTTGGGCCTTGAATTCTGATGTGATCCAAGGTGCCATTACAACTTGGACAATCCAGTGAAAAATCCATTGAGCATTGAAGAAGGGCCGATGACTTGATCTAGGACAAAGAGTGACAGAAGCGATGGTGATCATGACGAAGAATGGAGCAAGTTCCATGTTGGGGTCCAAGCCGAAATTGGGATGGATCAACTTGATAGAAGCCATGGGAGAAGGAGACGAAACGGGTAACTATGCGACCGCATGATTACTCAAGCTATACGGTCGCATAGCCAATTATCGAAACTGGTTTGGGTCGAATAGAAGACTCTATGCGACTGCAAGCCAGATGCCTATGCGGTCGCATAGAGCAAATGCTGGCCAGATTATTTCCTTATTTGATAGAATCCTATGTTTATTTAATCTCCTACCATATTTATGAGATTATGCACGTTTTTACCTAGTTTTAAGAGTCTAGTATAAATACCAAAAACCTTCATTGTACTAGGACTTTTTTA
>CAIGRF010279101.1:0-12622 GCA_903798235.1 Fraxinus ornus
TTACTGTTTGGTGCAATTGTGAATATGTGGTTGAAAAAGAAAGAAAAGGTATTGATGTGATGAAAAATATTATTTTATTGAAGAATGTGTGGTTGAAAATGAGTAGAAAAATGAAAATGAAAATGAAAAAATAATGTAGATCAAACACGGGCTTATATTTCCATTAATATTTACTTTATTGCTTTTATATAAAAATCCGCTTTAAAATAATTCAACTATTAGCCTTCTATTCGACAAAATTTATAAGCCACTGTTTGAGCTGCATTAAAATTTCCATCCTCATTTTTCTATTCATTTTAAATCACACATTTTCAATAAAATAATATTTTCTATCACATCAATAACTTTTCATTCTTTTTTAATCACACATTCTCCATCAATCTACTATTTTTGAATACATTTTTTCAAAATAATGTGGCTCAAACACAAATCATTTATAAATGCTCAAAATTATTTTCTAACCCCATATTACAATAAACCACAAATACTATTATTAACCACTCATTTTAATCTATTCATAAATTAAAATATTTATATATTCTTAAAAAACATAGGCTTAGTTATTACTAACTACTCTTCACAAAATTACAACAATTGAAATAAACCTTGACATCAACCTTGAATCTCTGCAAAATTCTCACGGTGTATTGTAAATATGTTTGAAAAGTGTATATAAACAATTTTGTTTGTAAATAAATAGAAATAAGTGATTAATAAGTACATAGTACTTGTAAATTTCACGAAATATGCGAATAGAAAGTAATTTTAAATATTTATAAATACGAGACAAATATAGATTACAATAAGGACGTGTTCGGTAGGGATTAAAATCGGATTAAAATTGAAAAAGTAGTCGTTATTATTGATTTTTATTAGATGAGTGAGATCTAATAACGACCATATTTTTAACTTTAATTGAATTTTAAGTCGGACCAGACAAGCTCTAAGTACAAAGTTTAAAATTGTTCGACCAAAAGGAAATCAACAAAAGGGAAGGAAGAAGAAAAGCTCGAAACGAATCTAAAAGTACTACACAATTCACGTTTACACCAACTAAAGACAACTGTCGAGAGTTGTAAATGTCTTCACCTAGAACAAAAGACAGTCAATTGACCAAAATACCCATCTCAGCTGCTTCCGAGCACCACCGCTTCATGATGGGGCCCGCCAACTCAAAACCCCCATCTCTTCCCTCTCCCAATTTCTTGATCCATCTAACAAATACCAATCTGTTTTCCTTATTCCTTACGCGTTGAATTTTCTTTTCTCTATATTTCAAGAAAAATACATACATTATACATACATGTATTTTTTTTTGTCCTAGTGGATCCCTTCTTCAACCCCGTGGCAAGTGATTCTCTGATCCACACCCCATAGACTGATTAGAGAGAAATAATTGATAAGAGAGAGACCATTTATCGCAAACAGGGTTTCTCTAAGGAAAAAGAATCTCTTTATAATTACCCACATTTTTTCTTTTCTTGACAACTCTTTGTATTAATATATTTTTTTATGGGTCTGTTAATGTATCTTTTTCAGTGATTGTTTAATGTGAAGGGGTGGTGTTTAAGAAGACAAAGAAACCAAGGTGGCCGTTCATTTTCTTTCTTTCTTTGACGTTTACAAATTGCCTTGAGTTATTTTTCTTCCTGCTCTCTTTTTCTTCACGTGAATGTGCTGTAATCGTGGGTCTCTGTGTGTGAGTGAGTAAAAGGAGAGAGTTTTAAGGTTTTCTTCCAGATGGATACTAAAGGAAGGCTCGTCGCCGGTTCACACAACAGGAATGAGTTTGTAGTCATCAATGCTGATGAGATTGGAAGAGTAAGAGCCCCAAGACTCACTCTTTTATGTCCTTTGCATTTTCAGCTCCTAATTGGGATGCAATTCACAGCTTCATTTTGGCGAAAATTTGCTTATTTTGGGTTTATTGGCTAGATGCCATGCCCAATTTTGTTTTTTTCCTTTTCTTTCAGAGTCAAATTGTGTTTTTAGGGTTCACAAATATCATTTCTGCTTTATTTCCAGCCAGAAAATCAGATTTGCCCCCAATTGTAAATGAATCTGTGAAATAGATTTTCTCTTTCTCTTTTCTACATCTACTGGATTTGTTTTCTATTATTTATTTATTTATTTTTTTGTTTTTTTTTGTAATCTTTCTGTCAATCTGTGAGTGCTAATGTATTTTCAGTAAGATTTTGTTTCACTTGTTGGAATGTTGAAATTTCTTGATGTGATGGCAGGTGACTTCTGTGAAAGAGTTGAGTGGACAAATTTGTCAGATTTGTGGGGATGAGATTGAAATTACAGTAGATGGGGAGCCTTTTGTTGCCTGCAATGAATGTGCCTTCCCTGTTTGTAGACCATGCTATGAATACGAAAGAAGAGAGGGTAATCAAGCTTGTCCTCAGTGCAAAACCAGATTCAAGCGCATAAAAGGTAATTCATAGATGCTTCTTCTCATTTACTTAAGTTACTCTTGAACGACTTCTGCTTTTGGTAATAGTTTAATTAACACACTCAATTTTCTTTTTCAGGGAGTCCTAGAGTCGATGGGGATGAAGACGAGGATGAATTTGATGATTTGGAGAATGAGTTTGATTACAATGGCAATGGAAATGAGAGAAGAGATCCTCATCAGATTGCTGAAGCAGCACTCTCGACTCGCCTTAACATTGGTCGAAGTGTTTCTGGAATTACAACTTCGTCCGAGTTGGATGCGGCAGCCATTGGCTCTGAAATTCCTCTCCTTACTTATGGTCAAGAGGTATATTGAGGCTTAACTGTTTTTATCTTGTTCTGAACACATTATTGTTAGTTTATGAGTTGAAAATTTTGATCAAGGACCATTGGTGAATTTTTTATCAAGTTAACGTTATTTTCTGTTCTAAGTTTTTTGATGAAAATTTGTATTTTGATGAAGGATGATACAATCTCAGCCGACAAGCATGCTCTCATCATTCCACCATTCATGAGCCGGGGAAAGCGAATCCATCCTATGCCATTTTCTGATTCCTCCATGACTGGTAGGTTCATTGAGATTTACTAGAGCCGTTCCCTAATTAATTTGTGGGGAATGAATAGAAGGTTAATTCACCTACTGATATGGCAGTTCCACCCCGCCCAATGGATCCTAATAAAGATTTAGCTGTGTATGGGTACGGTACCGTTGCCTGGAAGGAAAGAATGGAGGAATGGAAGAAAAAGCAGAATGATAAACTTCAAGTGGTGAAGCATCAAGGAGATAAAGGTGGAAGCAATGGTGGAGATGAGATGGATGATCCTGATTTACCCAAGTAGGTCCACCTGTTTTTTTTTTTCCTTTTATCATATGCATTATAGTAGTGTCGGTGATCTGACTTTAGTGTTTTTATTTTTAAATTCTTTTTATGTACTGTGTTTTGTGAGTGCTTTGACTTGGTGTTATTGTTACTTTAGGAAAGTATATTCTTTTTTCAAATTTTTACCGAGGATTGCATACTATACAACCTTCTTTACTAGGCTTAAGAATAGGATTGTATATTATGGTTTTAAAAGTTATCAGCCCAAAAAATCATTCACTTCTTTCAAATATAAAATTGAGTAAAATTTGAATGTTCAAGCTAACAATAATCCTTTGTATAGAAACTTTGCTTACAAGGATTACGTATGTAATATTCTGACAATTACTTTTAGGAAAAAAGAAGATTACTTTCTTCTTTGGCCTCTGTTATTTTCTTGCAAAATGTGACTTATTGACTCCTATCCTTACAGGATGGACGAAGGCAGACAACCACTTTCAAGAAAATTACCTATTTCTTCAAGCAAGTTAAACCCCTATCGAATGATCATTCTGCTGCGAATGGTAATTCTGGGGTTATTCTTTCACTACAGAATTCGTCACCCTGTCAACGATGCATATGGATTATGGCTCACATCAATTATATGTGAGATATGGTTTGCAGTTTCGTGGATATTTGATCAGTTTCCAAAGTGGTTCCCCATTGAGCGAGAAACATATCTTGATAGACTCTCACTGAGGTATTAGCTCGCCTCCCCCAGTATATTTTGGTTCTTCTAGTCATCTCAAAATTTGTTTCTGAGCTTTTACCATTGAACTCTATACTAGGTATGAGAAAGAAGGGAAACCGTCTGAACTAGCACCTGTAGACATCTTCGTGAGTACTGTGGATCCATTGAAAGAACCTCCACTTATTACTGCAAACACAGTTCTCTCCATCCTTGCTGTGGATTATCCAGTGGACAAGGTTGCCTGCTATGTCTCAGATGATGGTGCTGCCATGCTCACTTTTGAAGCCCTTTCTGAGACATCTGAATTTGCCCGGAAATGGGTCCCATTTTGCAAGAAATTTAACATTGAGCCTCGGGCACCTGAATGGTACTTTGCTCAGAAGGTTGACTATTTGAGAGAGAAGGTGGAACCCACATTTGTGAGGGAACGCCGTGCAATGAAGGTGTGCCAATTTTCCCTTTGATCTATTTGGGAAATTTCCATTTTTTGTTTTTGTATTAGTTCTTGAGATTCACAAGGGTTATAAAACGAGTTGTTTGGAAAAGAAATTAGAAAGTTGATTCATGATCATCCTTGGATTGCATTTGCAAATTTCTTTTCTTTAATTCAGTATAGATAGCCTCATTTAGGTAGTCTTTTACTCATTTATGGCATGTTTGGTATGCAAGATTGTTCAGTATTTCAAGGAAGAAAAATAAGCTAAAATCATTTTAATTATACTGTCCAATCCTCTGTGTACCATACGTGCACTAAAAATATCGACAGAAATGACAGAGTCATCCTTTGAGTAATCTTATTTTTAGAAGTTTACTATGATTACTGAAAATTTTCTTCTATTACTGGCTTCATACAGAGAGAATACGAAGAGTTTAAAGTTCGAATAAATGGATTGGTTGCAATGGCACAAAAGGTTCCTGAGGAGGGTTGGACCATGCAGGATGGAACTCCTTGGCCAGGCAATAATGTCCGGGATCATCCTGGAATGATTCAGGTATAGTTAGCATTGTTGTTAAAAAGCATCTGCTTATTGTCTTACTGGTACTGGTGCCTCCATAAAATGCAAAATATTTTACTATTGATTTTATTTTTTCCCAACAGGTTTTCCTTGGTCATAATGGTGTTCATGATATCGAAGGAAACGAGTTGCCTAGCCTTATTTATGTTTCTCGCGAGAAGAGACCTGGATTTGAGCACCACAAAAAGGCTGGTGCCATGAACGCTTTGGTAACTGCCCTTCTCTCTCTCTCCAATTTCATTTTTATAATGTATTCATAATGTTTTGAGCTTGTCTAACATATTTTTCCTTAATAACTGTACATGTAGGTGCGTGTGTCAGCTGTCATCTCAAATGCTCCTTTCCTGCTTAATGTTGATTGTGATCACTATATAAATAACAGTAAGGCTCTAAGGGAAGCTATGTGTTTCATGATGGACCCTCAAGCTGGAAAGAAAATATGCTATGTGCAATTCCCTCAAAGATTTGATGGAATTGATCGACATGATAGATATTCTAATCGCAATGTTGTCTTTTTTGATGTATGTGAAGTTCTTTCCCTGCTGCTTCATATATTTACCAATTTTGATTTATATGCCTGTATATGCTTTTCATTTTTCAACTTATAAGAGTCTAAATCTTAACTGAAAACAGATAAATATGAAAGGGCTTGACGGGATTCAAGGTCCAATTTACGTCGGAACTGGGTGTGTCTTCCGAAGGCAAGCACTTTATGGATATGATGCCCCCAAGAAGACAAAACCTCCAGGGAAAACATGCAATTGTTTGCCGAAATGGTGTTGTTGCTGTTTTCGATCCAAAAAAAGGAACAAGAAAAGCAAAACAAAGGATAAAAAGAAGACAACAAAGGGCAGGGAAACTTCAACCCAGATTCATGCTCTTGAAAATATTGAGGAAGGAATTGAAGGTAAGAAAATCGATGACAAAGGGGCATCAACATTTAACTTTACTTCTATCTTCGAAATTTCCATTAAAATTAAGAAATTCTTTGATAATAACAAATAAAGAGTATCATGAAGTACCTCTCGGTAACCTATATATGCTTGAAATAAATCCAACCATCTTGATACGATCTTAGTGCATTTGATACATAAATTGGCTTAGAAAATCTCAATGGAGAATTCATATTTGAGAGCTCACTTTTTGAATAAACCCAAGAGGTTAAATCTCTGCCTATTTAATTATATTCCTAATATTTCTATGGCAACTTTGGCAGAAATTGGCTGCTTCTTTAAGAACTTACCTTCTATGATTCTGCAACAGACATCGTGAACATTGCACCTTTCATTTGTAGTAACGATATATATTTTCTGCAGGAATTGACAATGAGAAATCAGCCCTCATGCCCCAGATAAAATTTGAGAAAAAATTTGGACAATCACCAGTTTTCATTGCTTCGACGCTGCTAGAAGAAGGTGGTGTTCCTCCAGGAGCCACATCTGCCTCACTCTTGAAAGAAGCAATTCATGTAATTAGTTGTGGTTATGAAGATAAAACTGACTGGGGAAAAGAGGTACGTGTTGATTGTATAAATTTTGCTTCTCTTTTAAATTTTTGTTCAAAAGGTCATATTTATGTATCAATTCTAACAATTCTACCCAACCAGGTTGGATGGATTTATGGATCTGTTACTGAAGATATCTTAACTGGGTTCAAGATGCACTGTCATGGCTGGCGTTCAGTTTATTGCGTGCCCAGAAGGCCTGCATTCAAGGGTTCGGCTCCCATTAATCTTTCAGATCGTTTGCACCAGGTTCTTCGTTGGGCCTTGGGATCAGTTGAAATTTTCTTGAGCAGACACTGTCCCATCTGGTATGGATACGGTTGTGGTCTGAAACCTCTGGAGAGATTTTCATATATAAACTCCGTAGTCTATCCATTGACGTCTATTCCATTGATTGCTTATTGCACCTTGCCAGCAGTTTGCCTTCTTACCGGGAAATTCATTGTCCCTGAGGTGAGCTTTTTGCATGTCATATATATGGCCTAAGTATTGAGTTGCCTTGTTGAAAATAGACATTAGCTGGTTGAGTATATTTATTTACCGTAAAACGTGTGAAATTGTCACCCTTGAACATGTTAATTTTCTTTATAATTCTAGTTTGGGAATTATTGGGGATTGCTTTAATTTTAGCTTGCTTGGCATTTTAGCTGACGGTGAACATGTTAATTTTCTTTATAATTCTAGTTTGGGAATTATCGGGGATTGCTTTAATTTTAGCTTGATTGGCATTTTAGCTGACGGTTTTCTTGTATTGTCTACAGATTAGTAACTATGCCAGCATAATATTCATGGGCCTCTTTATTTCAATTGCTGCAACTAGTATACTGGAGATGCAATGGGGTGGTGTTGGCATTGATGATTGGTGGAGAAACGAGCAGTTCTGGGTGATTGGTGGTGTCTCGTCGCACTTTTTTGCTCTACTGCAAGGTCTTCTAAAGGTTTTGGCTGGTGTGAACACCAACTTCACTGTTACATCCAAGGGAGGGGACGATGGAGAGTATTCTGAGCTTTACCTCTTCAAGTGGACATCACTGTTAATCCCTCCTTTGACATTGTTGATTATCAACATTATTGGGGTCATAGTTGGGGTTTCAGACGCCATAAGCAACGGGTACGAGTCATGGGGGCCTCTGTTTGGAAGGCTATTTTTCGCTTTATGGGTCATTGTCCATTTATACCCCTTCCTCAAAGGGTTTATGGGAAAGCAGGACAGAGTACCCACCATCATTATAGTTTGGTCAATTCTTCTGGCTTCTATCTTTTCACTATTATGGGTCCGGATTAACCCGTTCCTATCTAGAGATGGAATTGTATTAGAAGTATGTGGGCTGGATTGTGATTAGATACAGATGGTAAACTTTGCGTGGTTTCAGAGTTTATAAGAATCACAGGGTAAAGACTGGCATCCCTGGAAGCTCTCTGGTCATTGACGTACTGGGGTGGTATGTGTAGATAAAAAAACTGTGACCGAAAACTTGGAAATTTGTTCTGCAAAATTTTCATTGATTCTTTGAATAGTTTTTCGTGTTCTGTAATCCCGTAAGAACATAAAGTTAGTTTTTCTTTCATACTGTATAAGTCACTTCTCAATAAGGGCTCTCTCAGGAATGTCCTTGAGTTTATATTTTATAATTTCAAGAACTTTTCATTCAGTTTCTTGTTCAAAAAACTCAGATCTTGGAATTTTGTTTTTTATTCTCATTATGGAGTGTAATATTATCAGTTTTAGATGTTTGAAATATGTACATAAAGCAATAAGAGAGCTTTGATGAATATGAAAACCTACTTCTGACTTGGTTAAATGCCATTTCTTCCTATTTTTGGTTTCTGTACTTGGAAGATTTGCTTGAGTTTTTTCAATGAATTATATTCTAAATCATGTTCTTTCATATGGGCCGAATAGGTATTCGTGTATCAAAATGGTTATGCCATTCCTGTCAGCTTCTTCTCGAGTTCTTCCAATCTTGCTCGGTGATTGTGCTGATCTATACGAGTGCTTAGAATGGTTAAATCCGACCCCATCTTCATTGCTTTTTTGTTGCCTCCGAGAATACCTGCTAGGTTTCTTCCTTCCGTGAACTTGTTCTTTAATTACAAGTGTTGTCGATGTGAACAAGATTCGCAAAGCTTGACGATAATCATAATTTGTCTCCTCTATTAGGTTAAACTTTTAAATAAGGTAGTTGAGACAAAAGTTTTAAACTTAAATCCCGTTGTCATTTATTTTTGAAAATTATAATCAGGTCATACCTTGAATTATTATTAAAATTTGACATGAGTTAGTAGTTATAGACGAGTTGGTTCAACTTACAGTAACTTACATACTACATTGAGTAAACTACGTTCGTCGATTATTGACACACTTATTGACTTGAAGGATTAGTATTAGTCGAAACAGCAGCACTTGGAGTACATCGCAGAACCTTCACCGATACCTCACAATAGGGGTGGGGTGGGATTTTTTGGCAATTTTTTATTATCATGGGTCCTGCCTTTTTGAGTTATATGTAAAACTTCTGTCAAAATTCTTCTGTACATTTATCTTAATTCTAGTCGAAATGGGGTACTCCCGTCAACTGACGCCATAGACATTCAATCTAAGATCAAATCAATGGAATATTAAGATGTAGAAAATTCTCTGTAGACTTGTTTGGATTCAATCCTTATGTCAAGACTTGTATATGTATAAAACTGAGACAAGTGTTTACACTCTCACCACTGGAAAATAAAATATCTTCTGAACTTTATTTTATTTGAGTTTTAGCAAATATGGACTTTGTTACATGTACAAAATGATGTCCAAAATGGCCAAGTGGCGGCCACCTATTGGAGGGGCGGCTGTCCATTTTGTACCCCTAGAATAATCCAGCAAATATTATGTTTGTTCAGGTTTTGGCAAGTTCGATTTGTACCGAAAATAATATAAACGTTGATGGATAAACATAAAATATTATGTTTGTTGCTAAAAATAATATTTTTTTATCAAATATTAATTCACGATGGTTAGTTACCAAGTTTTAATGTAATCTACACATGCTAGAGTTAAAACCATCATTGATTTGTATACTCAAATCACATTTTAGTCGTCATAGAAATTTCTAAAAAAATAATTTAAAGACATTTTATGACACAATTTATTTATTATTTATTTTTAATTTTTAGGGTCTTGTTTAGAAATTAATGAAACTTTAGATTATGTACAAGTTTCTTGTTCTAGAACGTGTAGTCATTTAAAGTGACGATTGTTAAATAAAATTAAGAATGTGGAGTTTTCCCAATTCTCCATTATTAACAAATTTGTACATCAAATCATACTTTAATGATCGCGAAAGTTAACAAGTGTTGACCAGTCGATTCTTGAAAATCCATTGGTATCAACAAATTTTGATAATGTTTTAATTCGAATATAAATATTGTGTACATTTGACTACTCCGAAACCGGAGATGAAGGAGGATGAAACAAATGTAGCGACTCAAGCACGACTCAATTGGACCAAGATGATTTTTGTTTCAAGGCTCAAATGGGAACAACCTGCCTCATCTCCTAGAAAATTAGGAAGACGTCATCTCTGGCAGGTTATACCCTCTAACGCTTTTTCTTCATTATTCTGTGGTTTTTCTTCACTTCTTTCGATTTGTTCGCCATCTTTGACTTTACCTTCACTTGTTTCTGCTTTTCTCTCCTTGTTCTTCCCCCATAAAATTGCATAAAGACCAATCACCAGCAGTATAGCTCCACAGACACTGCAAGTAACAGCAAAACGGAAAAATAAAAAAAAGCCTCAGTAAAGAGAAATGAAGATGGAAATGAATAAGATTTTAAATTTTTTCTACTTCTTCATGCCTATTCTGTCTAGTAGAATATACCAGACATGCATCCAATGTACAAACCTTCCCCAGTGAAGAGTCTCCTTAAATAATATTGCTGAGAAAATCGCGGTAAGGATAAGCGCCAACGGACTGAACACAGCTGTGAAGACAGGCCCTTTCTTCTCAACAACCCAAACTTGCAACCAGTAAGTAAATCCAGTGACAACTACTCCCTACAATTTTTTTGACAAGGAAATGAAAAGGTAATTGATCAATTCATTGATAAGCTTAAAAGTAGCAAAAAGTCATTTGTCAAGGCATTTCACTTTTCTCCTACTTTTAGACTAAAAAATTAAGAATTTGTTAAGAGTAACTTATTTTTAACGCAAAACCCATAAAAACGATCTATTTTAAGTGAGCTTTTATGAACGCAAATGATGAGGATACGTACACAATAGATTACAGAAAGGAGATTAACATTCCATCCAAGTTTCCAAGATTCTGGGTTTCTTTCCTTCACCATCGCCCATATTGCTGATGATGCACAGCTGAAAAAGCATTGCAGCGCTGTAAGACGTAGTTTCGACGGGTATTGCTTGATCAGTGGGCCCTAATAAATGACAAAATAATTAGAATCATAGGTTAAAAATGACTATCCACATGAGGTGGTTAAAGAGAAAATAGAGATGTTCATGTCTCGTCGCTACATACTTATAAATTTTGTAAACGTGTCAGGTCTTTACGAAGTTAGTTCGTGCGAATGTGTGTTAAGGAAATAAGTTTATGCACTCTCTAATTGTTTAATACTTAAGACAGTGTGGTTGAACCTGCATAATTAGCCACAAACACCATGTTAGGTTGGCTGCAAGCATGATCAAAGAACCCTTTAACCAATCAGCTTTCGAGTAATGCTTTTCCGACAGGTTTAAGATTTTTGTTTTGTTTTCTGCATACATAGGAGGTCCTCTAACAAAAGAACACAGTAGTGCCCCAGAAAGGCCAATTGCAGAACCCAGCACCTTAGCCATTCCATGCCTTTTATTTATAGACAAGCTTTCCATTCTGTAAAGTTAAGAATCAATTAACATATGTTAAACATAAATTTTTTAAATTAAATTCTCTCTCTCTCTCTCTCTCTCTCTCTCTCTCTCTCTCTCTCTCTCTCTCACACACACACACACACACATGTACCTGAAGCAGACGGCCAAGATGAAGGTAATAGCAGGAATTGTATTAGTGAAGGCTGTAGCGAAAGTTGCAGTCACATAATTCAGTCCGAAGTAGTAGAGATTTAAGCTCATAGTGATTCTGATATTTAAGTATGAATTCCATGTTAGGAATGATCAAAACGAAATCGGAAACGTGCAAGTGAATAACACGATTAGGCCCACACAGTCTAATATTCCGAGCCGGAGGCGTACAAACTAATTATGAGGAAATTTGTGACACGTACCCGCATGAAGAAACCAAGAAAATTTTGCAGAGAAGGATGAACGATAATGGAGGAGCTTTCGTATTTCTGATTCAGAGAGAAACGGACTGTTAATTATTTGAAGCAAACAAAAACCTGTTCTCAATCAATTTGAGATTGACAAAAAAACCAAATCAAGAATATTGCAACCTCTCCAAGAAGAAAGCAAAAGGAGCTAAAGCCATTGAAGCTAAAGCTTGGCGATAAACAACAAACACATAAGGATTCATTCCTTGTGTTATTGCTGCCTTAGAAAACAAAGCCATGCCAGCATACACGAATTGTATGAAGATCATTACAAGATATGGTTTATTTTTCTCCATATTCATTCCACGAGCTGACTCCATAATGGAACGTTTACTCATATGGTGACATATAGACGTGGGAGAAGTAGAATTTATAGAGAAATGTAGGACAAGATTCTACTTGGACTATTGTTTATTGTAGCGTATTTGCAACCATCAATTGGTCGATCAAAGTGTCAAGGTGGGGTCCACGATCTCAATAAATATCTCAAAGAGACTCTATTTTTAAATATCATATTCTATAATTTAAAAAGCGTCTACAAATTTAATGAGTTAAAAATTTAATTTTAAGTACTCCAATATTCTTTTCAAAATAAAGAAAATTTTATATTTAAAGAATCTTTTGAATATGTCTTGAGGTTCCATCTCAAGTCCCCATTCGAAAATCACTTTTAGAAAATAAAAAATTATTTTTACTATTAAGTCAAAATCTAACCCTATATTCGATCACACATTCGAAATTATTACTTATTATAAAAATAAAAAAAATAAAAAAAAAAAAAAAATT
>CAIGRF010279105.1:0-10262 GCA_903798235.1 Fraxinus ornus
TAAATGAAAAACTTTGATAAGAGAAATTACTCAAAATTTTTGATCAAGCAATCAAAGTTTTTGCTATGAAGAAATAAATGAAATGAATGTAAAAATTTAAGTTCAAAAAAGATATTTTACAAATATATTTCACAAGAAAGCTCTCTTCTAGTTGTTTAATGAATGCATAGTGAAGTGGTATTTATAACAGTTAAAACGCAAAAAAAAACTCTTCCCAATCGGAAGTCTGCCACTGATCGGACGACTAAACTAGCCGTTGTGTGTCAAAAATCAGAACAGTTAAAAAAAATGACCGTTGGCAAACCAGACGTCCACCTGGTCAATCGGACTCTCGTTGACTTTGACTTTTTTAAAGAGATTTGATCTAAGTTCAAGTATCACTTTGAAAGATCAATCTTACTTTTGATCAAATATATGTTATGCAAGTAATATGAAGTTAACTCTTCATGCACAAAATGATTTTTGAGCTATTGACATTCATTACTAAAGATCAAAGTGTTATACCTTTACATATGATTTCGAAAGCCTAGTCTTTGATCTTGCTTCAAAGTTTCTTCGTGTCTGGCTCGTAAACTCTTGATCTTGATCTTTCTTGACTTTGACTTTAATGCTTGACTTCGATCTTGACCTTCTTCATGAGCCCAATTGATAGTCATAGTTTTGATCTTTTAAGCTCTCGTCATGAATGATTTGACTTGAATACTTAACTTCCAATTTGATCTTCATTTCGAGTCCAATTTATATGTTGATTTTCCCAATGCTTAATTGATTTTAAAATTGAACTATCATCACTCAAAATCAACTGTTAGAAACAATATTAATCTTGTTTGTTATAATCAAAACATTAAGGATGAAATCAACCATATATCAATAGAAAAAACTTCTTTGGAGAGGACCCCAAAAAAGGAAGTTGGTTTAATCAAAGAATAACGAGCCTTACCCTCTCCTAAAGCACCAGACGACCATTGGGGAGTTCCTTCGATAATATATTGTAGCGGAGCCCATATCCTTTGTGAAAACTATGGATGTTGAAGAGGTAGCAGAAGAGGAGGTTGCCTCATTAAGCGAAGGTAGGGCAAGGAAGTCAGGAGTGCCCCCTCTGAAGGGAAGGCTCAAAACATCATTAGTAGAAGGTCGGACGAAATTGCCTGCACTGTGATGAAGATTTTCCCCCACCGAGGTCCAAACGGCTACGAGTGTCCATTACAAATATTGGACTCACAAGTATTCTTCGTATGCCGAGACTTGTGGCTCGGTTGATATGGTGGATGTGGGTCTCACCCTGTAAGCTTGTTCTCAAGGCTTCGTATTGAATGACCAAATGGAAATGAGGCGACTGCAGGGCCTCAATAAAGAGTACCACATAAAGGAAAAAGATGCTAATGTAGTACTGAATAAGGCCAAGGCTGAGGCATCTTCAGCCAATAAAGCCATGGAAGCCTCCAAGGTGAAGCAGGCCGAGGAGGAGTCGAGAGTGGATGCAATTGCCAAGGAAAATGATGAATTAAAGAAGAAAGTCCATCTTTACAAAGCCGAAGTGAATGCTTTGACGAAGCGTGTAGAGAACTCTGATAATTTGTAGAGGATCACTTCATCAACATTGGAGGCTACTAATAAGGAAAGGGAGAGCTGAAGGCTTATGTTGAAGAGCTATCTGGTGAGGCTGCCAACTTGAAGCAACAGTTGAGCGGGGTATGGGAGGTAGTCGTAAACTAATATATGGCTCACTACTATGAAACGGCTGAGTATGACAGCCTTGGCTTGTATTGGAGAAATGTTGCATATAATGAAGTCCTTGAGAGACTTGCTATTGCATTCCCAACTGGATTTGGCAGCCCTTAAAGAGGAATTCTTGGCTGAAGAGCCATCCACTCCTACCAATGAGGTTGAAGATTCTGTGGAGGAAGTGGGCGCGCAGAGCCTCGACAAGATGACACTAAGTCATAGATTTTTAGGCCTTGTACTGAACTGGTTGTAACAGTCCCCCTCTCCTCTTTGTATCGAATTTGATCATATATATTAAAAATTCTTTCCTTCACTGTTCTTTGTGTTTGTTATGGTTATAACCCTTTTTCAAATAATACTTTAGTTGGACTTGAATGATCAATGCAGAGGCTCGCCATGTTTAATCTTAACTAATATATGGGCTCTTTTATGTTTTATTAAATTGAATTAACAACATATAAGCTCGTCATAGTCGGTTTTAAACAAAATAGTATGAGCTCATCATAATTATTTTAAGTGGATCAGCATGTGGGCTCGCCACATTTCACCTTGAATAATATATGGACTCTTTATGATTAATTAAACTGAGTTAACAATGTATGAGCTCGCCATAGTCGGTTTTGAACAAAATAATATGAGCTCGTCATAATTATTTTAACTTGATCAGCATGTGGGCTCCCACATTTCATCTTGAATAATATATGGACTCTTTATGATTAATTAAATTGAGTTAACAACATATGAGCTCGTTATAGTTTGTTTTCAACAAAATAATATGAGTTCATCGTAATTATTTTAACTGGATCAGCATGTGGGCTCCCATATTTTATCTTGAATAATATATGGACTCTTTATGATTAATTAAACTGAGTTAACAACATATGAGCACGTCATTGTCAGTTTTGAACAAAATAATATGAGCTCCTTATAATTATTTTAACTGGATTAGCGTGTGGGCTCGCCACATTTCATCTTGAATAATATATGGACTCTTTATGATTAACTAAACTATGTTAACAAAATATGAGATCATCATAATTATTTTAACTGGATCAGCATGTGGGCTTGCCACATTTCATCTTGAATAATATATGGACTCTTTATGATTAATTAAACTGAGTTAACAATATATGAGCTCGTCATAGTCTGATAAAAAGGAACGTACATAAGAAATAATCATGGCCTTACTGATAATACATTCTCAAGTGTTCCACATTTCAAGGGTGGGGTTGCACCTTTCCATCTAAGCTCTGAATTAGGAAGGTCCATGGCCTAAGATCCCTTGATATGAGGAAGGGGATTTCCCAGTTTGGACCTAGTGTGTCAACACCAGGCTCTTTGAAAGAAAGAAAAATCCTTATGACTATGAGGTCGCCCCTTCTGAACGATTTCTCTTGACCTTGGCATTATAGTATCTCACCATTTTTCTTTGGTATGATGCTAGCTTTAGTTGCGAATCGTCTATTTTTTCTTCAAGAAAATCAAGCTCACACCGCCTTATCTCATCATTGGATATCTCGTTGAAGTGCAGGCGACGAGGTGAAGAAATACCCATTTTGATCGGGCTCATGGCCTTAGCTCTATATGCCATGGAGAAAGGGGTCTCTCCTGTCGCAGTTTGATTAGTGGTACAGATTGCCCACAACACATGGGAGAGCTCGTCTACCCATGCCCCTTTCGATGCGTCAAGTTTCTTTTCAAGAGGTGCTTGATGGTCTTGTTAACTGCCTCAACTTGGCCATTTGCCTGGGGATGAAGGGGAGGAAAAATGCTTCTTGATACCCAATTCGTCAAACAAGTCTCTGAGCCTCTTATTGTCAAACTGTCGTATATTGTTCGTTACGAGCAAATAGGAAATTTCAAATCGGTAGATGATGTTTTTCCAGGTGAATTTGGAAGTGTTTACCTCAGTTATTTTTGTCAACGGTTCTGCCTCGACCCACTTAGTGAAGTAAACAATGGCGATAATTGTATAGTAGCACTTCATTTCCTTTTGGCATGGGGCCTATCAAATCGACCCACCACTTGGAAAATGGCCAGGGGCTAGATACTACGATCAATTCTTGGAATGGTTGTCTTTGAATGGAGGAGAAACATTGACATTTGTCACACTTTATCACGAATTGTACCGCATCTCTTTTTAAGGCTGGCCAGTAGTACCCTTGCCTTGGCACTTTCTGAGCCAGTGCTAGGCCTCCTGTGTGGCTGTTGCAAATCCCTTCATGAATTTTTCGTAGGACATAATTGGCTTCTTTCCCTCCAACGCATCGTAAAAGTGGGGATGAAAAGCCTCTTTTGTAAAGTATTTCATCCTAGAGCACATAGGTGGCTATTATACGTCAGAGTTTGTGGGCTTCTTCTTTACTCTCGGGCAATGTGTGATCTTTGAGGTAAGCTATTATAGGTTACATCCATTGTGGGGTTTCCTCAATCCACATTACCTCTTCTACTTTGGTTGTGGAAGTCTTAGGAAGATATTCAACTAGTACAATCTTAAGTAGCTCTAAATCCTTGTAGTTGACCAATTTTATAGGGCATCCACATGAAGATTCTCTGTTCTTGGTATCTAGGTTAGCTTAAATTTCTCAAAGCATGGGAGCAGGTACAAAACCTTCCTTAGGTATGCTACCATACTTTTATCTTTGGCTGCAAAACTGCCATTGACATGGCTTACTACTAGCTGTGAGTCACTGCAAATTGTTAGGTTCTTAACCTGTGTTTCTTTGGACAGTCTAAGTCTTACTAAATGCACCTCGTACTCAGCTGCAGTGTTGGAGGCCTTAAAACCAAACTTTACCGCACAATTAATCTTGTGGCCTTCTGGGCTTTCTAGAAATATACCAGCCCTAGAGCCAATTTCTTCAGAAGACCCGTCAACAAACAACTTCTAGGCTGGGAGGTCTGCCGGTTCCATTGCCACATTAATGTCCATTGCCTTAATGAATTTTGCTATGAAATATGCTACCACTTGCCCCTTCATTGAGTTTCTTAGTTGATACAAGATGTCGAATTCGCTTAACTCCACGGCCCATTTCATTAGCCTCCCTGAATCAACCAATTTTTGAAGCACTTGCTTGAAGGGAACGATCGTCAATGCATGTATACTATAGGCTTGAAAGTAGGGCCTCAGCTTCCTCAAGTTTCTCCATATCAGTATAACATGATTCAGGTTGTAGCAAGGCCTTGATTATATAGTAAATGGGTAGATGTATGGTACTTTCTCCTCCGTCTTTGGGCTTTGAGAGGAAGATAGCTTGTCCTAAGTTCTTCTTCAACTCTTAAAAAGCCTCTTCCACTCCTCATTCCATTGAAACATTTTTCCTCCCTTCAGAACTTTGAAGAATGGGATACATCTATCGATTGCCTTAGAAATGAAGTAGTTCAGCGTCGCTAGGTGACCCTTCAAGCATTGTACTTCATTGGGCTTGCTGGGGGATTTTATATCCAGCAGGGCCTTGATTTTTTCAGGGTTGGCCTCAATGCCTCTCTAGTTGACCATATAACCCAGGAGTTTTCCTCAAGCAACACCAAAAGCGCATTTCAAAGGGTTCAAGATTTTGAAGGTGTTTGACATGGTTCGCAGCCTTGAAGATTTTTACCAGCATGTCTTCAACACACACTTCCATCATTTTACCTATGAATTTGCAAATATCTTGTTAACTAGACGTTGAAAAGTAGCCTCGGCATTTACAAACCAAAAGGCATCACTTTGTAACAATAAAAGCGTCTATTAGTGATGAATGAAGTGTTTTCCTCATCAGCTGGATGCATGGGGATTATATTATACCCTGCGTATGCAACCATAAAGCTCAAGAGCTTATGACCAGCAGTAGAGTCGACTGACTGGTCGTTCCTTGGAAGTGAAAAACTGTCCTTTGGGCACGCTTGGTTAAGGTTGGAAAATCCTATGCAAACTCTCCATTTTCCGTTGTACTTCTTTACTAGGACTAAGTTTGAGATCCATTTTGGGTATAATGCCTCTCTCACGAACCCATTGGATATGAGCCTTTGCACTTCTTCATTCAATGTCACATATCTCTTCGAGTTCAAGGCTCTCCTTTTTTACCTATGACGGGTGAACCTGGGATCGACTTTAAGACAGTGGCAGCTAACCTTGGGCTCTATGCCCACCGTATGTTCATGCTTCTAAGTGAACATGTCTAAGTTGCTAAGCAGGAAGTTTTTGAGTCCTTTGTAGCACTTTTGTTGGGTCATTTGGATCTATCGAGAAAGATTCCAATTCCTCTACTGAGGTCGCTTACGAGTTTGATTCGATGACCCTAAGGCCTAAATCAACATTGATGACCCTATCTTCCAGGGCATCTATCATGTTGATGTCTCTCCTTATTCAGGGGTAGGACCTTCTTTAGGTGCGTAAACTATTTTAGCATCACCAGGCACATATTCATACTTCGGGGCTTGGATTTTCTTTTGGGAACTAAGGTAGCACTCTCTCGAGCCCATTTGATCTCCCCGTATAGTAGCAATTCTTTTTGCAATGGGAGATTTCATACACAGTGGTGTATGGACGTAACGACTCCAAGCTCTTTCAACAAGGGCCAACCCAACACTCAGTGGAAAGCGGATCGGTGATTTACAATGAGGAATTCCATTAAGTGTTGAGCCGTAAGTGGGGGTTCTCCCATTTCCACCGCTAGTATGATCATCTCCCTATGAATGATGTTATCGTCGATGAAACCATATAAATGGGCGGTCATAGGGGTGAGCCCATGGTCTACCATCATTTTGTCAAAGGCGGTTCTAAATAGGATATTAACTGAACTTCCAGTGTCTATAACATGCATTTGAGCCCATTTCTGGCCACGACAGATCGTACTACCAAAGCGTCACAATGAGGATAATGAACCCCAATGGTATCTTCTTGTGAAAAAGGTCATTATGAGGATGCTTCTAGCTCCACGAATGATACTATTGACTAAGTAGCTCATCATGGGAAGATCATTTGCTTCCCTCGCATAATTTCTCTAAGCATTTCTGGACTCCCTTCCTACATGTGGACCACCAATAATGGTGTCAAGTTTTCGTAAGGGGACATTATCTGCATTGTGTGGGGGTTTCCTCCAGGGTCTTTGTCCACCTATTAGCCTATTTCTTTCCTCCTCGCTCTCCCATCGAGGGAATTTATTTATGTGATATTGCCTCGCCTCATCATGCCTAAGTTCCTTCTCGTGCCTAGGCTGAGGCATGTTCCTTTGTGCCTGATGGGTGTTTTTTCTCTTAACACGAAGGCCTATTTGTTCTTCATGGTATGGCCTTAATAGGCAGCTCTCTATGTTGTGGCTATTGGTTCGGTGGTAGGTGCAGTATTGCATGTCCCTAGGCTCTCTATTTCTCCCCTACCTCTTCCCTTGGATTGATTTGACTGTTTTTGTGCTTCAGCTCTAACCAAAGATGGAATTGTGTTTAACATGGCAGTGGACAACGCTTGGCCTGAGGTCGGGGTGATTGTATGTCCCACTTGGGTCCATTGTTGGTCTACCAAGTGTGATACGGGACCTCGCCATTGTCTCTGAGGTGGTGAGAGTCCCAGTAAAGTTTTATTACGGTGATCAATCAGTTCCTCGCTGACAATCTCGCTTTTCATCATTTCCACCAAGGCATCATAAGAGGTAGGGTTCTTGTTTTGAAAATCCCTCCAAAATAGGATGTTCATATTAAGACCTCCTCTTAGAGCAGAAAAGGCCTCTCTATCTGTAATATGCTCACAATAAGTCATCTCATTCGTGAAGCTGGCCAAGTAGCTTTTCAAAGTTTCACCTGCTTGTTGCCTCATGTCCTGAATCTTTGGATATGAGCTTCCCCATGTTTGTTAGACACTTTTTAGTTCAAAAAAGCCTTTTTGAGGTCTGGCCAGCTCTAATGCTTCCAGCTCGGATGCAGTTATACCAAATTTATGTGGGCCCAGTTAATGTAAGATGGAAGGCTCTGTACTTTAGCACTGGCAAGGCCATGAGCAAAGACATGTGGGTCTTGTAGCTATTGAGGTGCTTCGCCAGATCACCCTTCCCCTCCTATTTGGGTATCTTGGATGGCACAAAATGGTGGTGAACTGGGGCACTTCTTAACTATTGGTAGAAAGGCAAGCTATTTTCATTTTCATCTAACTCAAAGGACCTACATGGACCGTTGGAATTACCTTTCTCTGCTTGATAACGAGGGGTCGTGACGCTTCCGTTTGATTCCTCAAGTTCGTCTCATCTCTTCTCTCTCGCTTATTTCTAGGTAGAGAGAGGAGAGCCCCATGAGGTCCATATCCCGAATTTCGTTCTAGCTCCCTTTGTATGGAAGGCGGTTGGTGGGTCATATTTCTAGGCCTCAATGGTCCAATTCGATCAAAGACACTGGTGGATCTTTCTATTTCGCGTTCTTCAGCATATTCTAGGGAGGAAATTTTCCTCCAGGGGTATGTTATCATCGGGTTAGCTAGTAGCATAATTGGTGGAAGTGTCCATCTCCACCTCTCTCTCTGCTAGGATAATCTCCCTCCTGTGCGTTTGAGGGTAGGTTGTCGTGTCATTCTCCTCGCCTTCTTGGGGCAACACCCCTTGTTAAGACACTGGTACCCCCACATATTGATGTATTTACATGAGTAGTGCTGCATCGCAGCATTCTGCTGGGCTATGTTTCTCATATTTGCAGTCATCTCTCCTACTTCCCTTGCCAAACGTGTTGTGGTACCGCCTCGCCTGTGTTGTTGGTGGGGGCGACACACGTTCACATTTGTCCGGAGGACCTCTTCTTCAGAAGCCTCATGTTCTCTACTTCTACTTTCGCTCTGTAGTGACTAGAACTCATAGCTTGTATTAGGCTTTGAGCTAAAGGTAGGTGCTTTAGGTGTTTTTTCTTTATAGTGGTTCTTTCTTCTAGAATCCAACCTTTCTTCAATGCTCTGCTCCAGACGACTTTTACCACAAGGATGTTTGTGGTTATAGTGTCGAGTTTCCCACAAACGATGATGATCCCAAGGCCTCTCACATTCACGCAAGCTGGATTCTTACACACTTGGACAAACCGTTAGTCACACGTGGCCTTCTCTGGGAGGGGTGGAGTTGGTCGAGCGCACTCCAACGGTCAAGTCAGTTGGTGAATCAGTGTTGGGTGTGAGAGAGCTTTAAACATGAGCCTCCAATGTAAAAAATGGGGGTCCGCTTTGGGGGTGAAAAAGCAAAGTGTGTGTAGCAAGAATATAGCCTTGAGAGTCTAAACTTAAATTACCTTTGAATGACACTAAGTGTGAGTTTTTATACTTAGGTAAAATAAATGGAGTCCGCTGGATGATAGTGCACGTGGCATCATCCAAACGACCCCCCCCCCCTTCTTGTTGTATACATCAATCAGTCATAACCTTAAATGTTAAGACTACTTTTGTATCCATAAAGCCTAGCCTAAACTTTAGACCTGGCCAAATAGGATGGCGACGATGGCGGTGAGTTGTCTTGTCAACTCACATGGCGTAAGATCCGTTCAAGATCTCGTCACCGCCTCGTCCTAGGCCAACTCCTACAATAAGTTCTGCGTGTAACGAGGTCGGTCCATATTTTCTGTGTAAGGAAAAACGGGTCGTTCGCATTCAAAGTGGTTCACCTGTGTGTGACTGGGTCGTCCCGTGCCAGTGTATGAGGCGTGAGCTCCCCAATCTGTTCGCCGAATGGGCTAATTGGGCCCATGTGTGGGTCCTAATTTTTCCAGGCGTAACACACATGACTTGATTTATAAATTCCTTTTCCTTTTAGTGATTAATTTGTTACTGTCATTCTAATTTCATGAATGGTTCTTTTTTTTTTTTAATTAATAAAATATTGTTATATTAGTATGTATATCCATTTCTGTATTTGAAACCAATCGAAGATATTTATATTTTGATTCACTCATTGAAGGCCACTTGTAATTTTCTTTAAACGCGATTTAACTATGAAACCCATATATTTACAGTTTCCCACTGACCTATTGGTATTTAAGGGATGACCTATAATTGATATTCATATTTGATGTCATAATATTTTGATTCGAGAATTTAGTCAACATTCTGTAACTAAAATTTAGATATGTCATTTGGGGTTTCGACATGTTATCATAATTTAAGATTAGTGATCGAGCAAAATTTCGCAAGTGTACAAAATCGTGACAAATAATAAATGTAGTGAATAAAGTATCGTCACACAATTAATAAATTCTTATTCAAGAATACTAATTTTCTATCAAATTCACATTGTTATAACACAAAAAGAGATTATGCTGTTATTGTGCTAAGTTATTCTAAGAATTATGTAAAAACGTTTGTTCGTATCAAATTATGGAATGATTAAATTGGATTTAGAATCCGCGTATTGTTATCTATTTCAATTCTCAATTATATAGTTTAGTTTCATCAATGCATTCTTGAAAATAGATAAATCCTTCTGTGTTCAACTTTCTTTTCAAGACATATATGTCCTAAATAAGACCCGATCATATTTTTAGTTTAAATTCGTAAGAATAGAATGCATTAAAATCACAATTATCAAAGAGATTGCACA
>CAIGRF010279116.1:7902-39280 GCA_903798235.1 Fraxinus ornus
AAAAAAAAAAAAAAAAAAAAATCACTTTAATGAACAATTTTCATGTAAAACAAAGCCAAACGAACATTAAACTTTGATAAAAAAAAAATGATTTTTTTAGGAAAGTTTTTTTTTCGTTTAATTTTTACTTTTTGGCAATGGAACCAAATTTTATAACCAATTGTGGAAAAAATTATCACTTTAATGGACAATTTCCATGTAAAACAAAATCAAACGAACACAAAATTAAAAAAATTTTCGGGTGGAAAATTATACCAATCAAACACACTAAATTAATAATTCCCTACAAAACAATTTCTAAACAATTACTTTTCCTGGAATTCATTTTTTTCTACCCATTTTTCACCATTGCAATCAAACGGACCCTAAGTGAACTTGACCCTTGGTCAAGGATTTGTTTGGAGGAAGAAGATTTTAATTTGTCACTCAATGGACTTTTCGTGATTGAGCTGCTCAGAACCGTTGGATGAGATTTGAATCAATAGTGCGGAGTCAGGGTATTTATACCACTTATTTGTTTCCCTAATTTGTCATCATGTTCAAATCCTTCTCTCTCTACACGCCTATTTCTCTTAGTTGCTTACTTTATTATTCCCTTTATGTGGGAGTGATTCAAAGAGTTGAGTGGAACCTATAGATTCTTGTGTGGTCCAATCATTGTAGCTGGGGATTCGGGTCTGGTTTATGAACATTCCTTGTCAGACGAGGGTCCAAAATGTCTCGTAACCCTAATTAGTGGTACTACTTGATAAGTGCATTTTACGTGTTTATCTAGACTTTTATTCTTATTTACTAATAGATGGATCGAATATTTATTTAATTTAGGTTAAATTATGTTAACTGTATGTAAACCCTCAATTTGGATACATATGATGAAATTGGAGCATAATTGGAGTTAATTCTAAGCAATTAAAGATTATTTGAGTTAAAATCGATCAATTGGAAGTATTAATAAGCAATCGGAGGAAATTCATAAAATTCAAGATTAATGACTAAATTGGAGACTTTTGGAAACTTACGTCCTTTCAATAATTAATGATCTTGGAATGTGAAGGACTAAAATTTGAAGAATTAAAGAATAAAGATGAGAGAAAAAGGACTAAAGGTGAACGACAAACGAAAAGTTGGAAACCAAAATGGAAGGTGGCTAAAAAATTGGGCCTCTGGTTGTACCCCTTGAATAGCAAAATGCAGAACTTGCCATAATGCACTCCTGTGGACCTTTTTCGGGTAGCTGCTTATGTTCTCCTTTTAAAAAGGGGTTATTACCACAAAATGTCCATACGTTTGGAGTTCACTGTGCCAAACGTCCATACGTGTATCTTTTTTTTTTTTTTTTTTTGCATTTTTACTTACGAAAATCATCATTTTCATCAATTTTTATCTAATTTCCCAATAAAAAGTTGTAAAATAACAAAAGGAAAAGAAAAGTAAGACAAATATAATTGCAACCATGCTCCCTAAAATTTTTAAAATGGGCAAATAAATCCCAAAAAAATTATTAAAACATTATATCAAGATGTTTGGAACATCCTTATATCAAGATATATAGAGAGCATACTAATCAAGATTTTAGAGCTCGCCAAAAACATTCTACTGAAAAAATTGGATTGGGAATGATTTGACAAACCTGCCATCTCTTGCTTCAAAAATAAACTAAAATTAATAAATAAATGTAGGGTGGACTAGAGAAGAAGGTGTTCTTTTCGATGGTGCAGTTTAACAACCCAGGGGCACCAGATTGTTTCATTCACCTTTTCCTTCCTTACTAAACACCACAACATATTCTTCTATTCCTATTTCAATTCTGAATTCTGCTTTTCAATCTAGCTCTGCTTTTTGTCCAACGTCAAACTCTGAAAAAGGTGTTCTTGCAGCTCTGTATATTCTCTATAAATTCAGTCAAAAGTGAGTAGTAAACCACACAGTGTACAGATGCATGGCCATCCATCAACTATCCGATTAATTCACAGGTTAAACAATTGAGTCGTCAAGGTGGGTTCTAGTCCAAACGTAATCCGCCCACAAGCTTTTCTTTCTAACCCGTGCCGGTAAGTTTTAAGCATAAAAAAGTAGTTTTTAAATTACATGGTAAACAGTATCACTTAAAGGCGACAATTCTCAAGAATCTACATCAATTTTCCCTCCAAAATTTCTTCATTTTCTCAAACCCTGACTCCTCCTAGTAATTACGCTGGCGCTTGTAAGTCTCTTTTCTAGTTTCGATTCATTTCTGTTCCGTTTCAAATCAATAGAAATTCAATTTCTTCATCAGATTTTGTACTTTCTTTTTGATTTGTCATTATTAATAAAACTGGCCATTTCTTTTAATTAGTTCTCAATCAATAGAGTATTAGTCTGAATCCCTACGTTGAAACTCCCAATTGAGGTAGTAGTCCAGAGTCTGGACAAGGCATGGCTCAACGTTGTGGTGGCAATAAATTGGATGTTCAAAACCATAATGGAGGTCAATTCTCTAATCAAAGAGAAATGTGTGATTTTGGTTTTGTTGGTGGAAGAACTTCTGGAAACAGACCATCATCATTTGGTGGTGGTGGTGGTGGTGGTGGTGGTGGAAGGAGGGCAAAAAGAGATTTTTTTTATTACTAATTTTTATAATTTATTTGGAATTCATTTGCTCTTTTTTAATAAATTTGGGAGTACGGTTGCATTTAGTTATTAATTTTTTTTTTTTAAATATGAGAGTATATTTATCGTATCACAACTTTTTATTGAGAAATTAGATGAAAATTAATGAAAAAAATGATTTTTACAATCAGATGTGAAAATAAGAGTGAAAATACAAAAAAAGAAACGTAGGGACGTTTTGCACAATGAGCTCCAAACGTAAAAACGTTATGTGTAAATAACTCTTTAACAAAACTAATTCCACAATAGACGAGAGATATAGTGCTTATCGTTGATGTGGCAATATGAGTTGAGATCTTGTTTGATAAGCATAAGTATCAAGGATTTCTTTCCATTTTTCTCTAGTTCTCTTCTCATAAATGTTCCTTAGAAACTAGAGGCTAAAACAACACAAAAGAAGATGGCCATTGTTTATGATTTATTACGTCTTCATAATTCAACGTTAGTTCATAGCATAATTCAACTTTAGTTCACTAAAGCTGAAATTAATGCAGAGATGAACAAAAGCAGTTGTCAACGAAGCATCAAAGTGAACTAATGCCAATTGCAAATTGTTATGTTTTTAGTGTTGGCGATTCTGTGAACAAAAGGATTAATTTGTACAGTGTTGTAAAAGTCAAGGACCTAGGGTGCAATTTGTATAAGTTCGGTTTATGAGGTCTAGGGTTTGAGCATAAAAAGAAGATAAACACGGCGCCGCATTTTCACTAGACCATCGTCTAGACACTGCTCGAGCGACAAAAATAGAATTGTTGTCGTTCGACTATTGCTAGCTCTTTGCTCGAGTGACAAGTCCCCTCGCTCGAGCGAAAGTATTACGCGACTAATCCTAGTTCACGATTTTTGACAGTTTTATACGGCCCATATAATCATACACCTCCAACTATAAATACAGAGGGTCTTGCTCGAATTTGAGGAGGTTGCTTAATTGTGCTACATTACAAAATACATTCATATTATTTGAAGATCCAAGAGCACAATTCATTTGTGAAATTATTCATTCTTGAGATCCGGCAACCATGATTTGGGAAAACATCAAAATGAAGAATCCAAAACTACTGACTTCCTTAAAACTTTGAGGAAGGTACTTTTTCAGTTGGACTACAAGCGCATAAAGAAGAACAGGAATAGGTAATTCCTAGGTATCCACTTGGAAGAGACAATTGCACAAGATTGTGAGTCTGAAATTTACAGCGGATCTTGGAAGCTACAGGAGGTAGATCAGGAAGTCTAACAGGATGGCTAGATAGTATCTAAGGTAGTAGATCATGAGTCTAGAGGAATAGCTATTCTTGGAGATTACAGGAATTACAACAATGGGAAATAATGGAATTTGCTAGGCTGGAAACGAAATGTAACTCACATTGTCTATAGCGGAAGTAACTGACTTGGTTCCAGATTTTTACCCAATTAGGTTTCTCCGTCATCATATTGGTGTTCAGTATTTATTGCTTTCTATATTACAAATTATGGTATTCGAACATAGGATAATTGGACTGTATGATTAATCATCTAGAAACTAATTAAAAGTGACTTGTTGTTTTAGTTAGTATAATTTTGCACGTAAGGACGAACTTTGTTAGTAAACGAGTATTTTTTTCAATTGGTATCAGAGCCTAATTTCGATTCCTGACCTTAATCTGTCTTCATGAGTAGTTCATTGTCCGTCCCGCCATATTTTGATGGCAATAATTCTGCCTATTGGAAAGTTAGGATGATAGTCTTTTTAAAATCTATGGATGAGCGTATATAGCTGAGTGTTGTGAAGGCCGGAGTGCCCTTTGTACAACTGTAGAAAATGTTGTGATCCTCACTCCCATTGCCAATTGGATTAGGACAAACTTAGATGAACGTAATTGGAATAGCAAAGCCTTACATGCTTTATTTATGGCTGTATCCCCAGAAGATTTTAGGAGAGTGATAGGTAGCTAAAGATGTTTGAGATATTCTACAGACCACATATGAGGAAACTCGGCTGTAAAAAACTCTAAGTTGCAGATGTTGACCACTAGGTTTGAAGAGATTAGGAAGAAAGAGGATGAGACTTTTGATGAGTTTATGCAAGCCTAAACGACATAGTTCACTCTAGCTTCAACCTATGAGAGAAAATCCCTGAGCTTAAGATAGTGCGTAAAATTCTTAGACCCTTACCTGAGCGTTTCAGGCCTAAAATCACAGCGATTGAAGAAAGTAATGACATAGATTCCATTAAGGTAGAGGAGTTAGTTGGATCTCTCCAGACGTATGAGCTAACGTTAGATAAACCTGTTAAAGATAAATCTCTGGCCTTGAAATCCGTGAGAAACACCCGGATCAAATCTTCTGATTCTAATTCACCGAATGATGAGGAGTTAGCTTATCTGGCTAAAAATCCTAAAAAATGTTTAGGAAGAAAAATAACCCTCAAGAGAGACACAAAGGTGGCCCGAGTGATTCTTGGAGAAAATATACATCTACGAGATGCCATAATTATCGAGGTTTTGCTCATGTTAGGAGTGAATGTCAGTGGGAGAAATTCGGATAATGCTATGAATGCTACTCTCACTGATGACGAGTCTAACTCGGACAATCAGAGTGAGAAATCCACTTGTGAGGAAAGAGAAAAATATATTGTCTTTACTGCTAGGATTAAGGAAGGATCTGACCAGGGGAGTGAAAGAGACGAGGACTTAGATAGTGATGAGGATTCTGATGAGGTGTCTATGAGTGAGGAAGATATCTAAGAGGCTTACGATAAGATGTATGAGGAGAGTCTTAAGATTTTTACTAAAAACAAAGTCTTGAGTGCGAAGAATAAGGAACTTGAATTGAAAAATGAGAAGTTAGTAGTGCACATAAAGGAATCTACCTCGATTCTGAGTGAAGTGAAATCTATGAATGAAACTTTAGAGACTCGAGTTAAGAACCTCACCAATAAGCTTGAGAAGTCCTCTAGGAAAGTCAGCGAGTTGACCACTGAGAGAGAGACATTAGAAATCCAGGTTAAGGACCTTCTTAACGATCTAGAATATTCTAAGTCTCAACTACTTGCCTTCTCTAGTGGTTCTGAAAAGTTAAATAATATTTTAGGAATGGGCAAGCCAGCTGGAAATAAGGGAGGTCTAGGTTTTAAGGAAAACATTGCTAGTACTTCTAAGACCATATTTGTCCCTACTACTGATCGCCCAAACGTGTGCCTAACCTAGATCTTAAGAATAAAGATTTTGTTAGACAGAGGCCTACTAGACAGCGTAGGACCCGTCGACCTTGGAATAGACGTCAGCGTCCACATAACATTGGTCCTAGGTTTATCCCTATATATTTTCACTGTGGTGAGTTAGGTCACATAAAGCCTAGGTGTCATCATTTCCTGAACTTAAATAGAAATAAGAATTAGGAGTTTGTTGGTCAGATTGACTTTCTTACTAATCAAATGTGTCAATTGATGAAGTTAATGGCACAAATGAATAGGAATACTCCTATCACTAGGCAAGTTTAGGTAAAGAAGAGTGATCTGAAGATTTTTTAAATAGATCACAGTGCTCTTAAAGGTAAGAGCATTTTCATATCTAACTGATTAGGTATTTTTGATGCATGCTCATACTTTATCTTCATGTGACATTGATTTATGCATGCATTACATCTGTTTATTTATTTTCTAGGTAGAAATCACGTACATTTTTTTATTATTATTTTTGTGTGTTTGATTGTTTTTATGTGCTTGGTGCATTCATACTTTAAAAGAAAAAGAACAAAAAATTGGGAAATCGAAAAATAAAAAATGCGGGAAATCGTTTTTACAGCTTAATATATAGTATACTTGAATTTGTTTATTGTGATCAAGTATGTGTTTAATCGACGCGCTGTAATATTGTTTCCATTGCTAGCTTAGGTTATTTACGGAGTATTTAGTATATGTGTTTTCATGTACCATCTGTACCGCACACACTATGATAGTGTTAGTGAGACTCTACCGCGTGTGTGAGATTTGGGATGGCATTACATGTTAGTAAGGTGACTTTGAACATGAATTGATCTTATTTATTATACCTAAGCTCAAATTTATCTCCTGCTATAAGAAGCTCAATATCTTATGTTCTTCTTCGAAACTTATTTGACTTGAACAATTAAGCATGCGGAGTTTCTCATAATCTGGTGTCTATGGTCAACTGACTTGGATTAATCGGCCTAAAGCTCGTTACATGGGTCATTTTAGTCGCTTAATGGAGAAGAGCCTGCACTTAAGATGTGAAAAAAAATTATGAACATAAAATATTGAAAAATATGAGCTGTTATTTAAAGGTCTTAATGTGCTCTAAATGATTTGACTTTCATAAGTAAATGAATATACTTATTTGCAGTGATGTTTAGCATGTCCTTTATCACAAAGTTAAGGTTTGGAGTCATACTTACAAATTATTAGTGACATTTTTCACACATGGGTTATTTATACAATTTACTCCATGATAACTTGAACTGTGTACGTGGAAAGGTTTATTGTAAATTGATTATACTTATGTATGCAAATGACTGTATTTTTGAGTGATTATATGTTATTGTTAAAAGTTTGTTTATCCCTTCGTCATTTGTGACAAAAGGGGGAGAGAGAACATAAAAATCTTGAGATCTGCATTTTATGTCTGAAGGGTCATTGGGGAGACACATAAATACATTTGACTACTGCATAAAAATATTGAGAGTTTGCAGTAAGAGGAGAATGTGCATTGTATCTGCATTGACATTAATGTCACGTCTCAAACTAGCATGCTTGTTTTTTTATTTCATGTATCACGTGCTTTTATACTGGATATTTGAGTTGTGGATTTCAGGAAACAGATTTAACAAGGAATGCAAGAGACGTCGGTTTGATGAACCTTGGGTAGTTTAGATTTTTTTAGCTTCTTTGACTTATTGTATAGTTTTGTCACAGAATGCTAAATGAGGAGTTTGTTAGGTTTTTAGTATTGGCGATTATGTGAACAAACAGACTAATTTGTAATGTATAGTAAAAGTCAAAGACTTAGGTGCAATTTGTATAAGGTAACCACGAGGTCTAGGGTTCGAGCATGAAAAGAAGAGAAACACAGCGCCCCATTTTCGTTAACCTATCGTCTGGACACNAAATGTTTAGAGTTATTGACATTATGATTCAATATTTAGAGTTTTTATTTAAATTGATGTTTGAATGTTTTAAATAAATTTAAGTTTCAATAATTTTTACTTAATTGATTCCGCATTACGAAACGATATCGATAACACCCCAAGGTTTAATCCGATAAATTTTGGCGCGTTACAGTCAACGAGTTGACCACTGAGAAAGAGACCTTAGAAATCTAGATTAAGAACCTTTTGAGCGATCTAGAATATTCTAAGTCTCAACTAATTGTCTTCTCTAGTGGTTCTGAAAAGTCAGATAACATTTTAGGAATGGGCAAGTCGACTGAAAATAAGGGAGGTCTAGGTTTTAAGGAAAACATTAAACTACATTTGTCCCTGCTACTGACCATTCCAAATATGTGCTTAAGCCAATCTTAAGGATAAGGGATTTACTAGACAGAAACCTACTAGACAGCGTAGGACTCGTCGACGTAGGAATAGACGTCGGCATCCACAAAACATTGGTCATAGGTTTGTCCCGACCTATTTTCACTGTGGTGAGTTAGGACACATACGACCTATATGTCATCAATTCCTGAATAGACATAGAGTCAAGAGCTTTGATAGGGATAGAAATCAAGAGTTTGTTGGTCACATTGGATTCCTTACTAATCAAGTGAATCGTTTTACCGAGTTGGTGACATAATTTTCCGGGAATCGATCAAGTACTAGGCAAGTCTGGATGAAAAATAGTGATCTTAAAAACTTTGATATAGATTACGGTGCTCTTAAATGTAAGAGCACTCATGTACCTAGCTGATTAGGTATTTTTGGTGCATGCATGTGCTTAATCGTAATGTATTATTGACTTTTGCGTGCATCATATTTATTTATTTGTTTTTGAATTTAGTTTCATCCATGTTCATTTTAGTCATATTTGCACTGACACATGCTCGTTTTATTTAGGTTTGTGTGTTTTTATTTTATTTTATTTTGTGTGTGGCACATTATTTTGAAAAAGAAAAACACAAAAAAATTGAAAATTTGAAAAACAAAAAATGGGAATGGTAACTTTATTACATCGTTTATAAACTTGCATGTTGTGATCATGTATAAACAAAATTGATAAACTATAGCATAGTTTCCATTACTTGCTTGGGATGATATGGAGTATTAAGTATATGTGTCTTCATGTATCATCTTCACTGTACACACTATGATATTGTTTGAGAGACTCTACCACGTGTGTGAGGTTTTAGATAGCTGTCACGTGTCAATAGGGTGACTTTGAACATGAATTGACCATATGTATTAGACCTAAGCTCAAGTTTATCCCTGATATTAAAAAAGGCTCAATATCTTATGTTCTTCTTCGAAGCCTATTTGACTCAAGTAATTAAGCTTGTGGGGGTTTCTCATAACCTGGTGCATATGGTCAACTGACTTGGATTAACCGGTCTAAAGCTCATTACATGAGTCATTTTAGTCGCTTAATGGAGAACAGTCTACACTTAAGATATGAAAAATGATCATGAACTTAAAATGCTGAAAAAATATAGAAAATATATGTGCAAAAAGTCAGGACGAGAAAGACAAAATCTCTACAAAATGAGCTTTTATTTAAATGTCCTAATGTACTTTAAATGGTTTGACTTTCATAAGTAAATGAATATACTTATTAACAGTGATGTTTAACATGTCATTTCTCACAAAATTAAGGTTCGGATTCCTGCTCACAAAGGATTAGTAACACATTACACACATGGGTCACTTATACAAGTTATTCCATGTTAACTTGAACTGAGTAAGTGGAAAGGTTTACTACACATTTATTATACTTATGCATGCTAACAACTGTATTTTTGAGTGATTATATGTTCATATTAAACATTTTTTTATCCCTCAGTCATTTGTGACAAAAAGGGGGAGAAAGAATATACAAAGGGGGAACATTAGCATTAAATTATTGAATGAAATTGAGTTTTGTATTTTATGTCTGAGAGATTGTTGGGGAGAGACATAGATATAGTTTCCTATTGCATAAACACATTGAGAGTTTGCAGTAAGGGGAAGAATATGCATTGCATTTCATATGCATAGCTGTTTGAGTTTTGATGTTTTGTGATGTTAATGTTTCGGTTCATGTTTTGATTGACATTAATGTCACGTCTCAAACTAGCATGTTTATTTATGTTCATGAATTCTTGATTTCCTGTATCACGTGCTTTTACACTGGGTATTGAGCTTTTGATTCAGGAAACAAGTATACCAAGGAGTGCAAGAAGTAGAAGAGGTTGGATAACTTGGGTAGTTTAATTTGATATGTTGATTTATGTTATTACCTTGACTTATTGTATAGTTTTGTCACAGAATGCCAAATGGGGAGTTTGTCAGGTTTTTAGTGCTGGTGATTCTGTGGACAAAAGGATTAATTTGTACTGTGTTGTAAAAGTCAAGGACCTTGGGTGCAATTTGTATAAGTTGGGTTGGGTGGTCTACGGTTTGAGCATAATAAGAGGAGAAACATGGCGCCGTATTTTTTCTAGACTATAGCCTGGACACTGCTCGAGCGACAAAAATAGAATCGTCGTCGATTGACTGTTGCTAGTTCACTCGAGTGACAAGTCCCCTCGCTCGAGCGACAATATTACATGGCTAACCCTAGTTCGCAATTTTGGAAAGTTTCATACGGCCCATATTACTCATACACCTCCAACTATAAATACAAAATGTCTTGCTTAAATTTGAGGAGGTTGCTTCATTGCAAAAATACATTCATATTATTTGAAGATCCAAGAACACAATTCATTGGTGAAATTATTCATTCTTGAGATCCGGCAACGAAGATTTGGGAAAACATAAAATTGAAGAATCCAAAACACATGACTTCCTTAACACTTTAAGGAAGGTACTTTCTCAGTTAGACTTTAGAAGTTTCTAGAGGTTGGACTACAAGTGTCGGAAGAAGAGCATGAATAGGTGATTTCTTGGTATTGACTTGGCAGAGACAATTGCAGAATATTGTGAGTCTGGAATTTCCAGCGGATCTTGAAATTTACAGGAGGTAGATCGGGAAGTCTAGTAGGTTGGTTAGATAGTATCTACAGTAACTGATTGTGAGTCTGGAAGAACAGCTGATCTTAGAGATTACAAGAATTACAACAGCGGGAACTAGTGAAATTTGCTAGGCTGGAAACGAAACGTAACTCACATTGTCTATAGTGGAGGTAACTGGCTTGGTCCCGGAGTTTTTACCTAGTTGGGTTTCTCCGTCATCAATATTAGTGTTATTTATTGCTTTTCATATTACAAATTGTGGTAATTCAACTTAGTATAATTGGATTGTTTGTTTAACAATCTACTTGGTCCCGGAGTTTTTACCCAACTGGGTTTCCTGTCATCATATTGGTGTTAATTATTTATTGCTTTCCATATTACAAACTGTGATATTCAAACATAGAATAATTGGACAGTATGATTAACCATCTAGAAACTAATTAAAAGTGACTTGTTGCTTTAATTAGTATAATTCCGCAGTTAGGTCGAACTTAGTTAGTAAACGCGTATTTTTTCACGAATGAACAGCAACAGGGAAATAGAGCTGTCAGTTGCAAACTTCTAGTACATAGCAGTGAAATAATTGAATAAGTAAATGATCCTGCCATCCGCTCATTGAGACTGCATTCAACATCCACCAAGATACATAAAAAAGCTAATGCAAATGTACAACAGCTGTGAAATAGAGCTGTTAACTACAAAATTAAATTACATAGCGGGGAAATAATGGAACAAGTAAATGCTGCATCTATCCATTCATTGAGACCATTTAATGAATAACAAGATACACAGGGGTGGAGCCAGGGATTTTATCGAGTGTGGACACAATTTTAGGTATCGGATACAGTGGTTTTTTTAGCCAAAATTAGTCACTCTTTCATACACTTGTGCACTCTCTCTCTTAATTTGACCCACACACATATTTGTGTGTGCCTCTATTTCTCCTCATCTCTGCTCACACTCATTCAGTTACACAGCCAACATAAGTAAATATATAAAAGTTGAGACTTTGCAAAGACCTCTAACAAGCTGAGGTCACATGAATACTGAGGGCTGAGCAAATTAAAACACACGATTGGCATATGACTTGGATTTATCAAATGCACTTGCATTTCCAAAATCTCTACATTATTAACTCTACAAATCAAGGCCTCAAAATCATAACAATAATAAAAAATAAAAAAAAAAACTAATGAAGAACCATCAATTTTGTCCATGAGACCCCTAATTTTTCCCGAAAGTCCATTGCAGGCCAGTGCCTTTATTGGCTTCTATATAGCTCTACCCTTGAAAATAGACATACAAGCAATTTTCGGATACATACAAAAGCTACATACCATCCATCAAAAGTTTATGACGAATTTGGACACCAAGATGACGATAACAATTTTACTCCATATAATTCCAACAATAACCTAAAAAATAAAAAATAAAACACTAAAATGATAAGTAAATAATTTATCGTGGCTGTGCATCTTTCAATTTGGTATATTTTATACGTGTCGTTTTTGTGCCCATGCAACTCTCAATTTGGAAATCTTGCATCTCCCATGTTATGTAATTCATCTATGGTTTTGTCGAATCTCACATCATCAGTTGGAACACGATGTGCAACTGACTAACTGCACATCATTGCTGCTGGTCCAAATTTAATAGGGCCAACGGAGCTTCACATGACACCATGGGGGTTGGAACAAATTGGAAAGTTTATTCTTCCACATGATTATGGAACGACGATGCTCCATTTCCTCTGTCTTAGATCAATTTACCTTATCAAACTCATACACACATGGACAGATTACTCATGATTTCCAACCAATCTCAAGATTACAAAAATAAAATGAGCACACTAAGCACATTAGTTAAGCAAATTAATTAAGTCTGGATCTTCCTCACAACCTGTCATATAATTTGTTGTGCTATGACCCAATTTCTGGTGGGTATCAGAATCTAAATTGGATTGATTTTGAAGAGATCAAAATTATGGACCGGAGGAAAAAGTCGTCTCTTTTTTGCTAGCGCTAGTTGGATGCTCGAGCGAGAGAGATGAATAACAACCTGAGACCCTGTCGCCCGACTGTTGCTGGCTGACTACCAAGCCCGTTTCTTTTGTTTGATGCAATTTTTGGACTCCTTTCTTTCTACAACTCAACCTAGGGTGCATATATATAGTGTACGACTTGTAACCATAGAATAATATTCTACAATAGAAAGAATTGAGAGAAAACAATCTTAAGTGTTTAGATTTCAATTGATAATTGAAATCTTGTCTTGTAAACATACAAAAGCTACATACCAGCCATCAAAAGTTTATGACGAATTTGGACACCAAGATGACGATAACAATTTTACTCCACATAATTCCAAAAATAACCTAAAAAATAAAATAAAAAACAACAAACTGATAATTAAATATTTATCGTGGCTGTGCATCTTTCAATTTGGCATATTTTATAAGTTGTCGTTTTTTGTGCCCATGCAACTCTCAATTTGGAAATCTTGCATCTCCCATGTTATGCTATTCGTCTATGGTTTTGTCGAAGTTCACATCATCGGTTGGAACACAATGTGCAACTGACTAACTGCACATCGTTTCTGCTGGTCCGAATTTAATAGGGCCAATGGATCTTCACACGACACCATGGGGGTTGGAACAAATTGGAAAGTTTATTCTTCCACATGATTATGGAACGACGATGCTCCATTTCCTCTGTCTTAGATCAATTTACCTTATCAAACTCATACACACATGTATAGATTACTCATGATTTCCAACCAATATTAGGATTACAAAAAGAAAATGAGCACACTAAGCACATTAGTTAAGCAAATTAATTAAGTCCGGATCTTCCTCACTACCTGCCATATAATTTGTTATGCTATGACCCAAATTCTGGTGGGTATTGGAGTCTAAATTGGATTGATTTTGAAGAGATCAGAATTATGGACCGGAGAAAAAAGTCGTTGCTTTTTTGCTAGCGCTAGTTGGATGCTCGAGCGAGAAGGATGAATAACAATCCGAGACATTGTCGCCCGACTATCACTGGCTGACCACCAAGCCTGGTTCTTCTGTTTGATGCATTTTTTGGACTCATTTCTTTCTACAACTCAACTTAGGGTGCATATATATAGTGCACGATTTGTAACCATAGAATAATATTCTACAATAGAGAGAATTGAGAGAAAACAATCTTAAGTGTTTAGATTTCAATTGATAATTGAAGTCTTGTCTTGTAAACACAAAGCTATTTATTTATAGTGGGTTCTCCTCCTCAAATTTCATGTGTTCTTGTTCTCATTTTTATCTTTATTTCATTGTTGCTATATCTTGTGATCCAGTTTTCATAACAAGTGGTATCAGAGTGCAAGGTTGATTGGTTTGCATGGCGACAATTAAGTATGATATTCCATTGCTGTATAGAAATACGAGATTTACATTATGGCAAGTGAAGATGCGAGTGGTGTTGGCGCAGATGAATTTGGAGGAAGCCTTGCTTGGCTTTGATAGGATGCCTACTACCTGGACGTAGGATGAAAAAAGGCGTAGGGATCGGAAAGCTCAATCTCAAATTCATCTACATCTCTCGAATCAAATTCTTCAAGATGTTCTTAAGGAGAAGAGTGTCGTTGTATTGTGGTTGAAGTTGGAGCAGCTTTGCGTGACCAAGAGCTTGACCAACAAGCTATACTTGAAATAACGCTTGTATTCTCACCGGATGTCTGAAGGTACGTAATTGGATAATCATTTAACTATGTTCAAAGAAATCGCGGCTGATTTGGAGATATTGGAGGTTCAGTACGACGAGGAAGATTTGGCTTTGATGTTGTTGTGTTCACTACCACCATCGTACGTGACTTTTAGGGACACTATTCTCTATTGTCGGGATACTTTCACCATAGAAGAGGTTTATGATTCTTTATTATCTAAGAAGAAGATGCGACATCTTGTTGGAGGATCTAAAAATTACGCTGAAGGATTAATTGTATGTAGGGAAGAATCAGGATAAAAATCCTGGCAGAAATATGAGGGACAAATCGAAGTCTAGAGATGCTGAGAAGATATGTCATTACTGTAAGAAGAAGGTGCATATTAGAGCTGATTGTTTTACTTAGAAAAATAGAAACAAAACTGCTGGTGCTATGGACAGAGGGAAGTAACATGTTAATACAGTGGAGACTGATGTTGTAGAGGATGAGCAAAGAGGTGGAGAGTTTCTTGTAATGTCTGCGGGAGATACTAAATCCAGTGAAGAATTGGTTCTTGACTCGACTTGTACTTTTCATATGTGTCCTAACAGGGAATGGTTTTCTACATATGAAGAAGTTTTGAGAGGTGCTGTGATTATGGGAAACAATGCGCCTTGCAAAATTATTAGAGTTGGTACAGTCAGAATCAGAATGTTCGATGGGGTTGTTAGGACTCTTACAGATGTAAAACATATTCCAGAACTGAAGTAGAATCTCATATCTTTGAGTGCACTTAATTAAAAGGGATACAAATACAGTAGTGAAGGTGGAATTTTAAAGGTGAGCAAGGGTGCTCTTGTTGTCATGAAGGGGCCTAAAAACTCTACACGGCTTTACATTTTGTACAGTTCCACTGGGGTTGGAGATGCAGCAGTTTCTACTTCTTCTTTAATAGATGATGAAGTTACAAAACTTTGGCATATGAGACTCGGGCATATGAGTGAGAATGGGATGACATAGCTGAGTAAAAGGGGACTTCTTGATGAGTAGAAAATAAACAAAATAGAGTTGTGAACATTGTATCTTTAGGAAGCAGAAGAAAGTCAGTTTCATTAAAGGAAGATATAATACGAATGGAACACTTGAATATNACCAGCCAGGGTACCATCTAAAAGTGGCTATTATTACTTGTTGACAGTAATTGATGACTTCTCCAAGAAAGTTTGGATATTTTCTTGAAGTAGAAGAGTAATGTGTTTGAGACCTTCAATGAGTGAAAAATATTGGTAGAGAAGCAGATCGGAAAGCAAGTGAAATATCTACGCACTGATAATGGGTTAGAGTTCTGTTCAAATGAATTCAATAGCTTTTGCAGGGCTGAAGGCGTATTGACACACTTGACAGTGCTTGGAATTCCTCAACAAAATGGTGTTACAGAATAGATGAACAGAACCTTGATGGAAAATGTTCGTTGTATGTTTTCAAATTATGGGTTGCCTAAGTCTTTTTAGGCTGAAGCTGCTACTACAGCTTGTTTCCTAATTAATCACTCACCCTCAGTTGCCATTGATAAAAAGACACCATAAGAGGTATGGTCAGTAAACCTTCTTACTATTCTGATTTGAAAATTTTTGGATGTCCGGCTTATGCTCATGTGGATAATGTGAAGTTGGAGCCTATGTCTAGAAAGTGCATATTTCTTGGGTATAAATGAGGTGTTAAGAGATATAATTTGTGGTGTCTCGAGACTAGTAAGGTGGTAGTGAGTAGGAATGTGGTATTTGATGAGCTAGCTATGGTTCGTGGTTAATCTATTGAGGATTCTAATAAAAATGAGGAATAGAATGTTTCAACTCAGATGGAGTTGGAAATTGGGTCAGAGGAAACATGCAGAGATTGTAGAACAGTCCAGTTCAGGGTTGACAAACCGTAATACCTTGTCTACCTAACCTACACTACCAGTCCCACAGTATTCTATAGCTAAGGATAGACCTCACAGACAGATTAAACCTCCATCGAAGTATGATGAAGCAGATTTAGTTGATTATGCATTGAATGTTGCTGAAGACATTGATTCCACTGAGGAGCTTGCTATATATTCAGAGGCAGTCAGTTACTGTGATTTCAACCAATGGATGATTGCTATGTAGGAGGAGATGGAGTCTTTGAGAAAAAATAACACTTGGGACTTGGTAACATTACCTAAAGGTAAAAGGGCGATTCGTTGCAAATGGGTGTTCAAAAGAAAGGAAAGTACATCAAATTTTGGGTGTTGATTTCACAGATGTGTTCTCACCAATTGTAAAGCATAGTTCTATTCGGGCTTTACTTGGAATGGTGGCTAAGAATGATTTGGAGCTTGAGCAAATAGATGTCAAGATAGCATTCTTACATGGAGAACTTGAGGAGAGAATCTACATGCAACAATCAAAGAGATTCATAGCTTCGAGGAAAGAAGACTATGTGCGCTTACTAAAGAAGTCCTTGTATGGATTGAACCAGTCACCGATGCAGTGGTACAAAAGGTTTGATTAATTCATGACTATTCATGGTTTTGATAGATACAATTACGATAGATATGTATACTTCAGAAAAGAAAATGGGGGATCAACTGCATATTTGTTGTTATATGTTGATGACATGCTCATAGCAGTCAAGGATAAAGAAAAAGTCAGAAAAATAAAATTACAACTCAGCAAGGAGTTTGACATGAAGAATTTGGGTGCAGTAAAGAAGATCCATGGAATGGAGATCTTGATGGATAGAAAAGCTGGCAGTTTGTATTTGAGTCAGAAGGGTTACATTGAGAAGATGCTTGAAAGATTCAACATGGTGAATGTTAAAGCTGTCAGTATTCCTTTGGCTGCCCACTTCAAACTAGCATCTAACTTGTGTCCATAGTCAGATGAAGACATTGATTATATGTCTCAGGTTCCTTACTCCATTGCAGTTGGTTCGCTCATGTATACTATGATTTGTACGAGACCTAATCTGGTACATGTAGTTAGCAGATACATGGCTGATCTTGGCAAGGAATATTGGAAAAAAGTGTAGTGGATCTTCAGATACTTGAAAGGCTCTTCAAATGCTTGTTTGCATTTTGGTAGAAATTCAGGTGGAGTCACTGGTTATGTAGATTTAGACTATGTAGGGGATCTTGATAAGAGGATATCACTTACATGGTATGTGTTTACCCTTGGTGGCCGTACTATCATCTGGAAAGCTACTTTGCAAAATACAATATCTTTGTCTACAACAAAAGCAGAATACATGGCCATTACAGAGGCATGTAAGGAGGCTATTTGGCCGAGAGGATTGATTGGTGAAATCAGTAAAGACTTTCAGATGTCTACATTGTTTTGTGATAGTCAGAGAGCAATTTTCTTGACTAAAGATAAGATGTTTCACGAGAGGACGAAGTACATTGATGTGAGGTATCATTTTTTCATGATGTGATTGCTCGTGGTGATATTGTAGTGAGCAATGTTAATACTAGTGATAATCCTACTGATATGATAACAAAACCACTTCCTATTGCTATGTTTGAACATTGTTTGAACTTAGTGGGTGTTTGTCATTGATTAGTCCATTTGGACTTAGTTAAAGAGGAGGAGTGATGTTTATTAATGGAGTTGTGACTTGAAGGAGATTTGTTGTGGTTTGACCCAAATTCTGGTAGGTATCGGAGTCTAAATTGTAGTGGTTCTGAAGAGATCAAAATTATGGACCGGAGGAAAAATTCTCCATTTTTTTGCTAGCGCCTAGTTGGACGCTTGAGTGAGAGGGGTGAAAAACAACTCGAGACCCTATCGCCCGACTGTCCCCGACTGACCGCTTGAGCGACACATTGTCGCTCGACCGCGACAGGCTTTTTCGGCCCAAGTCTGTTTCTTTTGTTTGACGCATTTTTTTGGACTCCTTTCTTTCTACAACTCAACCTAAGACGCATATATATATAGTGCATGACTTGTAACCATAGAATAATATTCTACAATAGAGAGAATTGCTTAGATTTCAATTGATTATTGAAGTCTTGTCTTGTAAACACAAAGCTATTGACTTATAGTGGATTCTCCTCCTCAAATTTCGTATGTTCTTATTCTTCTTTTCATCTTTATTTCATTGTTACTATATCTTGTGATCCGGTTTTCATAACATAATTAAAGCACACTAAGCAAGAATAATTGCAAATGAGTAAAATTTAAACCAAAGCTGGACTTGCTCCAATTTCTAGACCAACAAAAAAAACCTTTATCTAAGTTCAGTATGCGTACTTGTAGTTGGTCTGATCAATTTTTTTTTCTTTTTTTTTTTCCACGGCCATCTCAGTTAAATAATAAAATCAAATTACTAATTTCAAGTTCAATTCAATCATTCAGCTTGTTCAATTCAAAAACTGTAGATGAGAAGCCCTTTACAACCATCACTACACCAACCTAGGAACTAGTAAAAACATATCTAATATTTGAATGCTACAACCCATCCACAAAAATCATCTTCACACTACAAATATGCCTGCAAAAAAAAAGAAGGTAAAATTAAAGTGTTTTGAATTTACCTTCTTACGGTCCATCCATGTGCACGCCAACAACTCGTTGCTCGAACTTCTTGCTTGGACTTCTGAAATCAAATGGCTGCTTCTTATTCAAGCTTGGGTTGGGCTCTTCGAGTGGTCAACAATGGTGGGTAAGAGCTTCGATTATCTGGATTTGGGGAATATAGTTTACAATGTCGAACTCCTAACGGAGACGAACCGAATTCTGTTATATTCTAGATTTCACATTTTTTTTCTTGGGTGTCAATTATCAAAGATGCATTTATGTTGATTTGGTAAGGCCGTATTTGGAAGTGTTGTGCTTTTTAGTTTATGACATGACGTTGAGTTGGCTGATGACTTCACATTTGGAAGGAGATAACCTACTACGTCATATTCCCATCCTCCATGTTGGCATCATTTTTAACTCCATTCATCCAATGAGTAATGGACAATGACGGAGTAAAGTTCAATGGTTAACAGGACAATTCATGAAATTCGATGAGTAAGCTGTGAAATGGTGCAAAGTTCAGTGACCGTTGAAACATTTAACTCCAACCTGTTGTCACATCAACTGTGGACATTATATCTCTTGCTAATTGTGAACAAAAGATCAATTATGCTCTTTTTAATACTAACATTCCAACTTGAATGCAATATGCACGAGATATAGTGCCTATTGTTGATGTGGCAACATAAAGTCAATGGTGGTTTTTTTATTCCACACTTCTGATTTGGCAACACCACATGTTGTCATATCAGCTGTGGAAAATATATCTCCTACCCACAGTGGGCAAAAGATGAATTATGCTCATTTTAATACTAAATTCCAATTTGAATGAAACTGGACCATGATTTTTACCCAATTTATAAAGTCTATAAAGACATACCTAAGTTCCCAATCAGAGGAGTCTTTTAGGAGACAAAAGTCACAACAAGAGAATATAGCCAAAAGGAGAGAGAAATAAAATAATAATAAAAAAGTTAGGGTTTCAAGGTTTTCATCCTTTTCACATTTTTCCTTAAAATCCAATAATGTATTCTGATTTTTTCTTGTATTTTTATTCTCCCATAATATGTAATTAAATAATTAATTACAACAAAAGGTGTAAACTAGTTTGGAACTAAAAATTTTAATTTTCAATTCATGATTGTAAATTATTTTTCCTCATATTATTTATGATTAATTAATTGGCCACTAATTATTTGGTTTGTGATCGATAATTATGTCGAGAACTGAGTTATTTATTTATACCACTTATTAAGCTTGTAATTTGGATAAAAGCATAGAGATGCACTTTTGTGCTTATCACGATTATCAATTTAATTCTTTAGTAATTGAAAGTTCTTGATTAAGATTTATCCAAATTCGCATAAAGATATTGTAGGTTGACTTAATTAGGAAGGATTAGCTTGAATTTGAAAGATATATCAATTAACTTTTTTTAAAAAGAAAATTCAACTATGTAATTATTTGTTATAAAATAGTTATTGATGTTAAGGGGTAGCTATAATGAACTCAAAAATCTTAAAACTTAAATAATCATATAAAAATCAACATACACACATGTTAATTATTTTACTATATTTAAAATAAAATAAAAGAAACATATTTAATTGTTCTCAATCAAATTGAAATGAAGAATAGTTGAACCAATTGTTAGATAATAGTCCTCGTAAGAATGATATTCGACTTTATTACTGTCCACTATCTGTACACTTGCAAGATTAAAGGCGGAACCATATGCATCCACGTGCACTCATCTTTGGGTCGTCCCAATTAAAGATTTGCTATGTGTTGACCTCAAAAAACAAACTCAACAGATGCCGGGCCCACTCATACATACGTGAGCTAGATCCATCACGCTAATGTAGATCAACGGTTAAGATCACTCTAATATTTGAGCGTGGAAGGGGCTCAACGACATGAGACGTTTCCATTCGGGATCTGGCGAGGTTTCTGAGACACGATTGTATAATGATCAATCAATAAGAAAAAAATTTGTGATTGTAATATCGCAGTCCATGAGAAAAAATATATTGCCTTAAGTATTTATAGTTGCATTAGTCAATTGTTACATTGTGGGGTATTTATAGTGTTACAAATGAGATGGTGACCTTTGGATCAAATTACACGTGGTCTCATCTCCTTGGCCGAAGCATCAAGTCTTAGCCATCAAGTTGACCTTCCTAACTTTTCAAAGTATTAAATATTCTTACATTGACAAGACACAACAAAAATACATTTTTTTACAAAGGTTACATCAATCATTCAAATAAGATCTTCATCATGAACTCAATCTTCGCATGTGGGCCTCAATCAGCTGAAGAGCCTCGGATCCAGTGGGTATCTCAGGGTTAATTGGGTCTCGGTTGACACTAGCACCTCAGATAAAGGGCCTCAAAATTGAATGTGCCTCGTCCTACAGAGAGGAAGGCTAACTGGGTCCCACAGGTTCCACAGCTCTGTTAAGATGGCCACGTGGCAGTTCTTATTAACGAGTCATAACAATAGTCCCCCAAGTCCATGTGTGATTATTTATGTCATGCGTGGACCTCAGTAGTGAAGTTAAAAAAGTTTTTAAAATTTGTAGTCCATCATACTAGTATCCCAAGTATAGGCAGAGATATTCATACTATGCGTGAATTTAATAGGTGACTTAAGTGTAGCTTACTTTGCAGTAGGGAGATTTATGGTGCTGATGTTGTATTAAAAGAAAGACGATCAAGTTTTGAAAACCAAGACAGGTTGCGGCTGACTCGTCGAAGTTGAATTACTTGAGAGTAGCTGAATTTAATGTTGAAGTTGAGGCGGGTCTATAGCTGAACCGTCGAGGTTGAATTGTTTGAGTGTAGCTTAATTTAATGTTGAAGCTGGGGCAGGTCCATAGCTAAACCATCAAGGCTGAGGCTGAAGTGCCTTAGTGCTGAGGCAACGAAGCTTGAATGACGAGGATGAATATAAATTTATTGACTTCGATATTGTTGTGCACGATTTGATGGTTTTGTATGTTTCCAAGGCAGGGTTGCTGTAGCGATACAACTTCCAAGACATGTACAGTCGTTACATTAAATGTGCCATGATGGCTAATGATGGCTACACATTTTTGTAGCGTGTACTAATACGTCAACACATGCACGTGATAGCCACTTTCACTTGACTAAAGAGTACCAGTGGTTTTCTATTTATTGGTGAAAGTTTGCATATGTCGAGGTGGTTGGTAGGGTCGAGGAGATATAACCAGATCTTGATACCTTTGAGCTTGGAGCTGAATTTATTGAAGAGGTGCCTCAGACCCTGACTGAGGAAGCTGTTGAAGACGAAGTCCCTCCTGGATGGGCTTCTAAACAACTGGCGACCGAAGCTCCGGAAACTGAGACATTGGCTCCTCAGCCACCTCAGCAGTAGATTAGGTTGTATAAGCCTTCTTTGCATTGCCTCTGGCAAACTTATGTAAATACTCGTTGTTTAATTGATGAGAATTTTCACAAGTCTTGTATTGTTCATAATTTCGCTATTTTTCTTTCAAGTAAAAGGGCTTCGACAAAACATTAACCATAACGAACTGCTCAGATACTGCAATTTGGACCTGATTGAACTGAATTAATTTGCTTAATCTGATTGACGTACAAACTTTAAGTGAGCTGGTGTATTTAAATGAATGTTTCAACAAAACTATAATTTGACATTCAACCTTGTCAATAATACATCCTTAAGTGTTCGATATTCCATGGATGAGGTTAAACCTTTCCATCCATGTCTTTGATCCTGTGGGTACTAGGTCAGATCTCCTCTTTGATGTGGTAGGTTTCTTCCCAATTTGGTCCCAAGGTGCCTATCCCTGGCTCCCTAGAGGATAAAAACACTCTTCAAAACACCAGGTCATTTATCCATAAGGACTTCTTCTTTACCTTGGCATTATAATACTGGGCCATTTTCCTTTGATAAGCTGCCAATCTCTATTGAGAATCATCCCTTTTTTCTTCAAGGAAATTGACCTCACATCTTTTCAGCTCGTCATTTGATATCTCGCTGAAGTGCAACCTTTGAAGGAAAGGTAATCCCACCACTATCGGACTCATCGCCTCGTCACTTTAGGTCATTGAGAAATGAGTCTCACCAGTTGGGGTCCTGCTGGTAGTTTGGATTGCCCATAGTACCTGGGGTAACTCATCTACCCAAGCTCCTTTGGCTGTGTCAAGTTTTCTCTTCAAAGTGTACTTTATAGTTTTGTTCAAAGCCTCCACATGTCCATTGTCTTGGGGATGATGAGGGCTAGAGAAGTGCATCTGAATTCTTAGCTCTTGGGAAAACTAGCACTTCCTCTGCCCTTGGGTAAAGGGCAATGAGGTCTACATCCACTTGCTAAAAGGCCAAGGGCTAGACACTGCAGTTAGCTCCTGGGAGGGTTGTCTTTGGACATGAGAAAAGCGTTGGCATTTATCGCACTTTCGAACAAATTGAGTGGCATCCTTTTTTAAGGTGGGCCAATAGTACCCCTGTCTGAATGTTTTTCTTACCGAGGTGAGCCCTCCCGAGTGCTTACCACAAACACCCTCATAGATCTCATGGAGTATATAGTCGACTTCCTCTCCTCCCACGTACCTAAGGAATAGTGAAGAGAATCCACGCTTGTAAAGAATGTCATCCACTAGCACAAATTTTGCGAACCTCCTCCTTAGCTCGTAGCCCTCTTCTTTATTGTTTGGCAAAGTCTAATCTTTGGCATAAGCTATGAGAGGTTGTATCCAAGTTGGGGTTCCTTCTACCCACATCATTTCTTCCGTAAAGATGGATGGCCTCAAGAGGTGCTCAATCAACACCACCGTCAACAACTCAGAATCCTTGCTCTAGCCAGCTTAGACAAAGCATCGGCGTGGGCATTCTCAATGCGTAGGATATGGGTCAATTCAAATTTTTCGAAGGAAAGGAGCAGGCTCATTACCATCTTGAGGTAGGCGGCCATGGCCTTATCCCTGGCCACGAAGTTACCATTAACTTGCCCTACAATAAGTTGGGAGTCGCTGTTGATGAACAACCTCTTTACCTGTATTTTCTTGGCTAGCCTCAGGTCAGCAATAAGCGTCTCATATTCTGCTGCATTGTTGGTGGCCTTAAATCCAAATCGCACAGCATTGTTCAACTTGTGACCTTTGGGGCTCACCAGTACCAAACTTGTGCCTGAACCTATTTCTCCGACCGAGCCATCCACAAATAAGTTCCAAGTGGAAGGCTCGACGGGCTCCATCGTTTTGTCCACTTTAGGGACATTGGCGAATTTTACCACAAAATCTGTTAGGGCCGGCCCTTGATGGCGGTTCTTGCCTTGAAGAGGATTTCGAACTTGCTCAATTCTAGGGCCCATTTTAACTCTTGATACATCAGGTTTTTGAAATACTTGCCTGAGCGGGAAGTTCCTCAACACATGGATAGTGTGGGCTTGGAAATAGAGCCTCAACTTGTGGGATGTAGTTATTAGTGCTAAAGTTAATTTCTCCATATCCAGGTAACGGGGTTTCGGGTGCTAGTAATGCCTTGCTTATATAATAAACCGTTAGCTAGGTTGAGCCCTTTTCCATCACAAGCACATCACTTGGAGACGACCAAGTAAAGTTGTAGAGCTTCTCCAAGCTTGGGCTTCGATAGGAGGGCAGCCTGCCTTGGGTACTTTTTCAGCCTATGGAAGGCCTCTTCACACTCTTCAGTCCACTGGAACTTATTTCCTCCCTTCAAAACCTTAAAGGGGAATGCATTTTTCGGTAGCCTTTGAGATAAAGCGACTCAAAGTGGCCACCGGACCGGTTAAGCTTTGCACTTCCTTCAGCTTCTCAGAGGACCTCGTCTTACTCAATGCTTCTATTTTCTTGGGGTTTACCTCAATACCCCTTTGGTTGATCATGTACCCCAAGAACTTACTTGATACGAATCTAAATGCACACTTGAGGGAATTCAACCTCATGTCGTCCCTTCGTAAGACTTGGAAGCCACCGTTGATGAAGGTTATGTGGTCACCAACCTTCAAACTTTTGACAAACATGTCATCCACGAGCCTTTGGTAAGTAGCTCCGATATTTTTTAGCTCAAAGGGCATCATTTTGTAGCAATAGAGTCCCATATCCGTGATGAAGGAGGTGTGTTCCTCGTCACTTGGATATTTGGCAATTTGGTTGTATCCGGAGTAAACATCCATGAATCTCAAAGACTTGTGTCCAGTGGTGGAGTAAACCAGTTGATCTATCATCGGGAGTGGGAAGCTGTTCTTAGGACATGCCTTGTTAAGATCAGAAAATTTGATGCATACTCTCCACTTCCTGTTATGCTTCTTTACCAAGACAAGGCTGGTTGTAGCGATCGAGAATTTTAAATTATATAAAATTATTTTTCTCGAAAAACATGTCACTAAATTTTAAACCCAAACGTTAAAATGAAAACGTGTTCGTCTAGCCGTTGTAAAACGATTTTAAGTTTATTTCAAATCGAATCCAATTCAGAACGTTTTAAACAAATTTAAATTTATTTCAAGTCAAGTCCAATCTCAAATAATTCTAAAGTATCAATTTCTTTTTATTTTTGCTTAAATCCAAATTTTAATAATTTCAAGTACTATACTTTATTTATTATTTAAAAATCCAATTATATTAGTCCAAATCGTGATTATTTTAGCCCAATTCCCTTAGGCCCAATTAGGAAATCCTTACAGCCCAACTTTCGGGCCCATTTAAGCTCCTAGGTTTTTGTGCCCTAATGATTACTGTTCAAATATCACCCCCATTTCACTCATCTCCTTACACTTACGCAGCTAACCATTTTGGGGTAAGAAAAATGTCTCTCTCCCTCAATCCATTTCACTGTGAGTTCACTATTGATGCTAGAATATCCATTTCTAGCATCAAAAGGAAACTCACGAGCTGCAAACCATCAACAATTTCTAACACCACACAAGTTTCAAATCGACACTGCAGCCCATCGAGTTTCACCATCATCGACTAAAAATTTCAACAGAAAACACACAACTTCAATCACCCATTCTCGAAACCAGCACCCAACTTTGAACCCACCGTCCAACCCAAACGAACTACCACGCCAATGCCTACAACCCATACCAAACTGCCACTCCCATGCCCCAAAAACAACACCAACAACGACAAACATCAAGAAATAAACTAACCCAAACACTTACCTCACTTTTCCCAACCCATTTCCAGCAAAAATCGAACCTCCAAGCTTCGAATAACCTTCGACCCGAGCCAAGACTTCATCCCTCCTGCCTCCACTCCCAAACCGGCGCCACCACGCAACAGTGGTGCCGACGCCGCCTCTCGTCGATGGTGAATCGGAGGAAGGGGATTGAGCCCCTTCCCTCCCCCGACGCCGCTCTCTTTCTTTCTCGCCTCTGTCGAAAATTCGAGAGGAGAGAGAGAGTGAGATATTTGTTAATTTAAATTTTAGAAATTATCCCTTTAGCCCCCTAAGTTTTAAAGTGTTTTATTTCAGTCCCATGGTTTTAGTTATGAGTTAATTAAGTCCCTATTTTAGAAAAGTTTAATTTCAGTCCTTAAATTCTTATTTTCAGTTTCACTAAATTCCAATTAAGTCCCTATTTTAGAAAAGTTTAACTTCAGTCCTTAAATTTTTATTTTCAGTTTCACTGAATTCCAATTAAGTCCTTATTTTAGAAAAGTTTAAATTTCAGTCCTTAAATTCTTATTTTCAGTTTTAATAAATTTTCCATTAAGTCCCTAAACTTTATTTTATCATTTTAAAACTTTAAAATTTCGAAATACTAATTCGATACTTATTTCCTATTTTGGATAAACGAAATGTACGGACGATTAAGAGTTTGAGATTACTTTCCGCTCCATTTTGCACATAATTCGAGATAGATTGAGGTAGACTCATTAATTAGTTTAAATTATAATTGCATGTATTATGTGACTTTACGTGATTTATATGCTTTAATGCATAAAATGAGAAATGATGTTGTTATGTTTGTCATAACTTATATGTTTTAATGCATGAGAAGAGATGAAAATATCTCTTATGAGACAAGATGATGTTATGCATAACTTATATGCTTAAATGCATGAAACAAGAGTACCCACACCCCATGATTTTAAAGAGCCTATGATTTATTTTAAGAAAATGAGCCTATGATGATGGTGATGATGATGTCACGGTATGTATTGCATAATTATGTGTTCAATTATTCTGTAAATTAATTATCGACGACGAGTCTATTGAGTATTTCATCGAAATACTCATTCCGTTATTTTAACAACATTTACAGAATTCGGAGACGGTCGAGTCTGATGGAGAAGTGGTGGCACGATTTAATGGATGAAGTTATTTAAGTTTTAAAATTTACGCATTATGAACTTATTTTTGTTATTCCCGTTATTTCGAACTTGAGTATATGAAGTTTAAACGATTTTCTTAAGTTAATCAAATGAATTTTGTTGCCAATGAGGTTTACCGTTATAAATGAGATGTTTAAAAGTTAGTTATTTCTGCAAATCTTTTTATTAAAATCACGACTTATGAGGATGACGTGGCAATCCGGGTTCACAGAACTCGGGGCGCTAGAGCTTGGTATCAGAGCCAGACATTATTTAATTATTATTAATGAAAGTTGCCACTGTCATCATTTGATCCGCCGACTCCGAAGGTAAAAGAAGTTTATGAAGTTTATGATTATTGTATTTCAGATGAGACTTAGAAGGAGGAGAAAGAAAGTGTATCTTAATTAGAAAGAAAGAAAGAAAGAAAGACGAGTTTGAGCATCATTTGAAAAAGTTTTTAAATTTTTACGTCCTCGTAATTTTAACTAAGAGAGATGAATAACCCGCCTAATTGGACTTTGCATAATTGGTTTAGGACATGACACCCATTCGTAGAAATGTACCCAGTGATGCATAACAAGCCGTTAGGGATTACGACCGCTTCAGGCCTAGACTCGATTGGACAATTGCCCAACACGTAGAGCAACTGAATATCGTACGTGATCGGGCCATACAGCATGGCTACGTGACCTGTAATCGACGATCGATCCATCACTTACTCTCGACCTTTCGAAGAGACTATACGAAAGTAGCTCGTAGCATATACATAGATGGTCTTGTGTCACCTAATGTGGAAATAGAGTATGACACCTTCTGCGTGAGATTTGTGGCATATTGGCCCAGTCCATGTACTTTGAGTACCGCTTTGGGGTTGCACCTGAAGGAAAGCAAAAACATGAGCCAATGCTCGAGCCCGAACTTGGGCAAGAAGATGGGTTAGTACCCGAGGGCGATCCCGATGAAGAACCTGAAGAAGAACGCGAGGAAGACGCTGATCCAGCGCTAGGAGAATTCTCGGACGTCGAATCATGTGTAACTGAAGGAGAGTAGAGAGATAGAATCTAGAGTAGGTTTGACATTTAATTATATTAAAAAAAATGTACCCTCATCAAAAGAAGTTGAGTTATGAATGAAATGATTTCCAATTTCCATTTTTCGAGTTATCTTCTATTGTCTACGTTGTCGGAACACTTAGTTCTACGAACTACTTTTAATATTATGAAGGTTATAGCACCACCAACTCAAGCCGACGTCATCAGAGAATTACTTCAGGAGGTACAAGAGATGAGATAAGCTCTACAGCCAGTTAACCCTACAGTGTCAGTGATAGAACAATTCATGAGATACCACCTACCTACGTTCGATGGCGGAAATGGTCCACTAGCAGTGGAAGAGTAGTTCCAGGCCATCGAGAAGATCTTCAGGTACATATCTTACCCCGAGGACAAAAGGGTAGGCTGTGTAGAGTTTATGTTAGTCGGAAGAGCTGGTTTTTGGTAGGAATCTGCATCCCAGACAAGGAGTGAAGAGCAGCAAGCAGCTCTGACTTGGGATAAATTTAAGGTTGAGATCAGGGACAAATTTTTCCTACAAGCCCTCAGAGATCACAACAAGTGAGTTTCTGTGTTTGGTACAGAGAGAATTGGATATAACTGAATATGAGAGAAAGCTCGAAGAACTGTCAAGTTATGCTCCACATCTGGTGGAGACTGAGTTAAAAAAGGCACGGAGTTTTGAGAGGGGCCTACTCTTGGATGTCAGGCAGATCGTTAGTTCACATGAGCTGCCAACTTATAGGGAGGTTGTGAAGAAGGCTCAAGTAATAGCCTATGCTGGTGTGAAAGTTGGGAACCAAGGTAATCATCATTAGCAGAGATATCAGGGAAAGAGAAAGTGGCAAGGTCCGAATCGCAATCAAAATCAGAATAGGAATCAAGCATTTATTAAGAGGCAGAATCCAGGACCAACAGGGAGATAGATGACCAATTTCACTCTACCCTGCGCTAAGTGTCGAGGTTATATAAGGGAGAGTGTCTATTTGGAAATGGTGTCTGCTACAAGTGTGGCCAGTCACTTTGCATCAGACTGTCGTGCTCCGTCCACCCAGTGTTCCAATCAGAAGACGAACCCGGACTAGAATAGGAAAGAGAAAGAAAGAGTATTTGCTATGGATGCAGTTGAGGATTCTAACGTGATTGCAGGTATACTAGATACTCTGGTATTCTTGTGCATGTCTTATTTAGTTTCCATACTGTATTACCTTCCCATCTTGAGCATGTTAATATGATATCAGGTATACTATCTATTTCTGGGATACCCGTATATATCCTAATAGACTTAGGGTCCACACATTCATTTATATCTGATGCATGTTTAGGAAGACTAAACTTAATAGGAGTGGAGACTGGTAGTATCCTCTAGGTTAGTTTGTCATCAGGAGGAACTATCGATACTAATAAGATAGTCAAAGCAGTACAAATAGATTTTGATGGTCGAATTTTGGAGGCAGACTTGAATATTATTCGAATGAAAGACTTCAATATTATTCTGGGTATGGATTGGCTCAGCACCAATCGTGCCTCAATCATATGCCACGAGAAAGAGGTTATTTTTCCTAAGGATGGTGAAGAAGTATTTAGGTTTTATGGGACGAAGATCAATGCACTTTCTCGCCTTATCTCAGTATTACAGGCAGAGAAGTTTTTAGCCAAGGACAATTGTCAGGGCTATTTAGTTAGTTTTCAAGACAAACTCGCGAAGGAGATTGCTCTGGATTCAGTGCCAGTAGTATGTGAGTACGGTGATGTCTTTCCAGATGATCTACCCGGTACTCCGCCGGATAGACAAGTGGAATTTTCCATTGATCTGGTACTAGCAGCTGCCCCTGTTTCTAAAGCTTCGAACCATTTGGCGCCGAAAGAGTTGCAAGAACTGAAGGTGCAGTTAGAGGAATTGCTGGAGAAAGGTTTCATCAGGCCAAGTGTATCCCCATGGGGAGCACCTGTTCTGTTTGTAAAGAAGAAAGATGAAAGCAAGATGATGTACATCGACTATCGAGAACTTAACAAGTTAACGATAAAAAATAAGTATCCCCTTCCTAGGATCGAAGATTTATTCGATCAGTTGAAAGGTACAACTATCTTCTCCAAGATTGACTTGAGATCTGGTTACCACCAACTAATGGTTTCGCCAGCTGACGTACCAAAGACAGCGTTCAAGATACGATATGGGCATTACGAGTTCGTAGTGATGTCTTTCGGACTCACGAACGCACCTGCAATATTTATGGACTTGATGATCAAAGTCTTCCATAAGTATCTTGATAAATTCGTTACTGTTTTTATTGATGACATACTGATCTACTCCAGAAATTCTGCAAAGTATGAAGAACATTTGAGGAATGTGTTGGAAACGCTGAGAGTAGAAACGTTGTATGCCAAATTCAAGAAATGTGAATTTTGGCTTGAGAGAGCAGGTTTCTTGGGTCACATTGTTACAGCTAAAGGCATCGAAGTTGATCCTTCTAAAGTTGAAACTATAACGAATTGGCCAACAGCTGCAAATGTTGGAGATGTGAGAAATTTTTTTGGATTAGCTGGATATTAACAACGATTCATAGAGGGTTCCTCTAAAATAGCAGGTCCTATGACTTAGTTGACCAGGAAGGGAGTTAGGTTTCAGTGGACAGAACAGTGTGAACGAAGCTTTCAGGAACTTAAGAACAGACTTGTCTCAGCACCAGTGCTGACTATACCAGATGGGTCTAATGGTTTCATTATTTACAGCGATGTATCCAAACATGGTTTCGGTTGTGTATTGATTCAGAATGGCAAGGTGATAGCATATGCTTCAAGACAGTTGAAGCCACATGAAAAGAATTACCCGACACATGATTTAGAGCTCGCAGCTATTGTTCACGCTCTTCAGATCTGGAGACACTATCTGTATGGGAGTAAATATGAGATTTACACCGATCACAAAAGTCTCAAATATTTCTTCACTCAGTAGGAACTGAATATGAGACAACGTCGATGG